>PITA01001916.1:0-177585 GCA_004023965.1 Spilogale gracilis | reverse complement strand
GCGTTTCAGACGCTGCAGAGTTTATCTTGCTGTTATTGTTGGAGGAGCCCACTTTCAAATGATATAGGGGGATTGGAACTGGTTGTATATAGGGGTAGTATTGAATAGGGATGTGGGATTGACTTGGAGCTTGTATCTACATGTACATGTAAAAGAGAGAATAAAGGAAAGAGGAGAGAAGAAAGGGAGAAACAGAGAGCTAACAGGGAAAGAAGAGGGAACAACAAAAGGAGAAAATACAGGGGTGTGTTTGAATTTCAGGGTAAAAAAGAGAAAGAAAAAAATAGAAAGAAAAAAAATTAAAAAGTATATATATATATATATATATATATATATATATATATATAAAGTAAAAAATGTTATGGGGTGTTGTATTGGGTATCACGTTGTGATAAGAAGGGGGATAAAAATTGAAAGAAAAAAACCGTGAGAATGTAATTTTAAGCTTAAAGTGGAAGCTTTACAAGTAAAACTGAAAAAAGTTTAAAAAAGTAATGAGGTGGAAAACTTTATCAATGAGTTGTAGAGCTTTTGGTACTTGTATTCAGTGCCAGGAGTTTAATAAATTGCCTTTCCCCCGATTTGGGGTTTTGCACTGGAATGTTGTCCTCCTGAGCTTCTGGAGTGCTTTCTGGGGGCGGGGTGTGTCGTTCCCTTTCAGTCCTTCTACCTAGGCTGAGTCTCTCGGACCCCTTGCTAGCGGCCTGTCTCAATGGCAACCAGACTATCAGGCTGCAATTCTCTGGTAGCGGAGCGTTGTTCTTTTGCGTCTTTTTTTAGCAGTTGAGGAAGTCAAGTCAGAGCAGGATGTCTGTGGCCAGACCTCCCTCCCAGAGCGAGCCTCTACACAGGGAGGGGCTCTTTCCAGCCTCCCAGTTGGCAGTCTGTCACAGCCGGGCTGGTGCAGACGTTGTATTGATTTCTGCCCCCACCCCCACTTGTTGTTTCACTCCCGCACCTCAAAGCCACAACTCCTTTTGGATCGCGCGACTTTGTCTGCGCCCTGGGACCTGGGGCTTCTCTGGTCACACGAAAGTCTGTAAAAGACGTCTTCCCTGGGGGGGTCTGCACGTGGCCTACAGTGTGGAGAGAAACGGGAGAGAAGGGCAGCAGCGTAGACATAGAATCCACTCCCGCTGCTTTCCCGGCAGCTGTGGAGGCTCAGGCGAAGGCGGCTGTGCGCCTCGGCCCGCCGGGCGGAGGGAGGCGGCTGTGCGCCGTGGCCTGCCGGGCGGAGGGAAAAGAAAAAAAGATTTTAAAAAAGTCTCCCTGCTGTGCCCCGGGCTCCGCTGTCTTCCCGTTTTTCTCTGGCCCCGATTTAGGCCGTAATCTGCTGTTATTCCTCACTCACAGAGCACTTTCGTTTTGGGGTATTTGTTTTCAATGGTTCAGCTCTGCGGGCTTCCTCCCCCACTCCCCTGTCTCTGGGGGCAAGCCTCCAGACCCTCTTATTTGTTTCTACCTTTTTGCTGATGTTCTTTGTCTCTTGTGGCGGTCCAGAAGTGGGAAATATCACATTTCAGGCTGGTTTCATGGTGTTCACGGTGGTCTTGTAGTGTTTTTTTTGCTGGAATTCAGCTCTCTTCAGGGAACTCCCCGAAATGCGGTCACCTGGCCTTCCGCCATCTTGACCCCCTCCTTAGGGTATATTTTTATCTATTAGAAGAAACTGTATCCCAAAGTTTTAAAGAAAGAAAAACCTGTATATATACAAAAAATAAGCTTAATTACATTGAAGGGATAAAATATGACTAAAACAATGAAAATTTTAAAAGGTATTTTTTTTAAAAAGATGATAAGATAAAATAGTTGAAAAAACAAAGAGAGAAATATTAAAAAATAGAATAAGAAAAAATAAAATAAAATAAAAAATTAACTTTGAAAGACTAAAGAATCATGGGGAAAAAAGCCATGAATTCTCTATTGTACATTTCCCTACCTCTGCAGTTCCACAGTTGTCACTGATCTGTGTACTTGGTCTAGGCTGGATGTTCTTGCTGATCTTCTGGGGGAGGGGCCTCTTGTATTGATTCTCAAATGTCTTTGCTCTGAGCAGAACTTCACTGCCATTGCCAGGGGCTAGGCTAAGAAATCTGCTTAGGTTTGCTCTCCGGAGCTTTTGTTCCCTGAAAGCTTTCCGTACAGCTTTGGAGGCGGAGAATGAAGATGGCGGCCTCCCAGTCTCTGGCCAAGAGTTGCCGAGAGCTCGTGGCCCCACTGCTTCGTGCGCCCTCAGAGAAAAGCAGTCAGTTACTCCCGTCCCTCTGGTCTCCAGCTGGGCTCCATGCTTACCCAGCCTGTGACCCAGCATTTCTATCTCTGATGCTCTGCCCCTTTTGAAGTCTCCAAACCCAGCAGATTCCTACAGCACACTCCCGCGCTGCTCCTCCCAGTGGAGCAAGGAGAGGGTCTCCCCAGATCTGCCACTTGTGGGATCCGTGCTCGAAGGTCAGTGGCCTGACTGCACCTGGGATCACAGTTTAAGGTAACCCCAAGCTGAGAACCCACTCCTTGGCTCCATCTCTGCAGCTGGCTTCCCTATTCTGGGCTCTTCCCACGCTCAGGCACCCTTGGTCCTTCTGTGATCCCACGGGTCCTGAGACTACACTGTCCCAGCGAGGGTTCCACCCACTGCGTAGCCTCTAGGATTACATCCCTCAGTGGAGCAGACTTCTAAAAGTTCCAATTTTGTGCTCTGCTGCTCTACTGCTGCCCGGGAGCCAGTCCCTCTGCCCCTGTGGTTTGTCTTTCCAAATGTCATCTACCATTCACTTCTCTACCCGCCCTACCTTCCAAAGAGCAGTCACTTTTCTGTTCCTAGAATTGTTGCTCTTCTTCTCTTCAATCTCCTGTTGAGTCTGGGGTGTTCAGACTGGTTTGATAACAGTGTAACTGAACTCCTGGGACCTGATGGTATCTAGGTCTCCTATTCCACCACCATCTTGCTCCTCCCCCAAGCCTTAATTTTCTTCTTGGCATTTGTTGTTTTAGCTCAAGTTACTATATATATATATACATATATATATATGTATATATATATATGATTTTGTTTATTTGGCAGAGAGATCACAAGTAGGCAGGGAAAGACAAGGAAGCGGGCTCCCCATTGAGCAGAGAGCCTGATGCGGGACTCAATTCCAGGACCCTGAGTTCATGACGTGAGCCGAAGGTAGAGGCTTAACCCGCTGAGCCACCCCAGTGCCCCGGTACTATCTTTTTTAATGTGATCATTCAATCCAGAAAACTGAGAGTTTTGTCCACTCTCCTCTCCAGTTAATCTTGAGATCCTCTCAGTTTGGTTCCTTTTACAACTCTTGCCTTAGCCCCTCACTGTCATCTTGATGAGCACGGCTGTATTCTGGCTCATGTATTTTGCCTGGATCGCTGCAATAATTTCCTAACTGGTTGTTCTGCCTCCCTCATAACTTCTTCCCCCTTTATTCCATCATCTCTGCCTGTTTAGCTTTTCCAAAATGCGAATAGCTTTTCTGCATTATTTACCAGCAAAATTCCATCTTTGGGATAAGCTTCAAAGTTCTTAGCATGGCATCAGATCACTTCAGTCAACCCCTGACTCCCTCTCTAATTTCCTATTCTCCCTTTCCTTGCCTTCCATTCTGTATTCTGTCATAATTGTTTGTTCTTCAGATAGACAGTTGTTAACTCATGTGTTGCCTTATGTGGCATTTTTTCTGCTGAACTCTGAACTTTCTTCCTTTTTTTTTAAACGTAATATATTTATACTCACCCTTACCCAGGTAGTTTATTTTTGAAACTTTCCTTAATTTTCCAAATAACCACACCACTATTACTTCTGTGTTTTTATTATACTTTATGTATATTAATATCAATTATATTACTATGTCTCTAATTTCTGGGTTTCCAGATGTGAGCACCAGGAGGTTAGAGACCAAGTCTCACCTGGGCTAACTGATGCAGTTAGCCCAGGTGAGCACAGAGACCTGAAATAAAAGTTTGTTGAATGGAAACAGGATACATACATGAATATGCTCACTGTTTTGATCTTGGTGGCTTTTATTTTTCCACTTATAATTTCTTCTTGGCTTACTGGACTATTGCCATATGCTATAATTTTTACAATAGATATTCCATGTCTTTGTGAACATTGTTATGTTCAAGTGGGCATTCATTATCTTGGTTGCTTTAACCCTTTTGAGGTATCTGTTTTCTGGTTTTATGAAAAGAATCTATGTAATTTAAATTGTTGCCAACAGATGTACATCAAAATCCAGTGTTCAAAAGAGAACATGACACCCTCATTAGGCACAAAGAGTATTTTTCAAGCCATGGTATGTTACTTGAAAGCAATTAACATACTGCACATTATTCCTGTGAGACACAAACTGTTTCTTTCCTATTTTAATTTGCCTGCTTAAAGATAAACAGAAAAAGATAGATGAATTTACACTCAAGGTGTATATATTTCCCTTGTGGCCAGTGAACCAATTTCCTTTTCATATTTGCAGAATATTGATATTATTATTCTTGCATCAAACATAAAATTTGAGTGTATAACCAGTTTGTGGAAATCACCTAGTAATTTATTAGGTTGATAACAGCAATTAAGTCATAATTGCTTCTGAGAAATATAAATTGACTTTCTTTTTTAAATGGATAATTTAACATTCCAAACGACAGACCTAGAGTGTAACTAATTTCTGGGATAAGAAGTTTATTTCTCCTATTATTAAACTTAAAATATGCAACCTTTGATGATCCAGTAACTAATTACTCAGTTGCTGAATTCTTGGGTTCATGTTATAGCTTCATTTTTCTCCTGTTGCTTATCTTTTTAATATTTAAAGATATCACAAGGGAGAAAATTTTAGATAGAAATGTAAAATGTTGGTAGGCACATGGTTTTTTCAACTATTTAAAAATGTAAAAGCCATTCTTAGCTTGTAAAGCATACAAAAATGGATAGCAAGCCTAATTTGACACAGAAGCCATTTTTGACAAACCTTCATGTGAGCCTTTCATTTGTATGATTTTTTTATTTGTGACATTGATGTTTGCAATAACATTCCCCTCTTTATACACACTATACTTATGTGCACACATTATGAACACTTATTAATATAGCTTACAATGTATGGAAATTAAAAACCATTCCTTTTTTAGATGAATCAGGATCAAGGATTTTACAGTGGTGGTTCACCAGCCAGAAGATTAGGCTGCCTTGGTGAGTCTACTTCACACAGACAGCAGAGACAGCAGAACTGATGCTTGTCATCACTAGAGGTGATGTGTCCCTTTCCAGTAATTCTGAATCTCAAGCTAACTGAGCCACATCAAATACTAGTGTAGACCAACATGTGCATATGTGACAGAAGGATTCATCTGAACATACTAGGTCCACTATAGTGCTCTCCAGTACTCTACTTTCTCCAGTACTCCTACTTTCTTAAAGTAGGAGAATGGGCATTTTTGTTTATGAACCCTAAATCTGCTAATCAAGTATTTATCAACTACTTATGTATGAAGCACTCAGCTGAATGCAAAAGATACGGAAGTGTAAGGAAAGCATCCTAACTGGTGTATTCGTGCTTGCTCTCTCTTTTACACACACACACACACACACACACCAGTAACAGTGCATGATAATGTCAGACAAGAGTCATAATGGTAAGCTGAATGCTAAGTGACAAGGAGCTCAATAATGGGACTTAAAGGAGAGAGCCTTATACACAGATTTGAAGATAGTCTTCCCTCAATAAGAGCTTCACAGAAGTATCAGGAAGGAAGGTATTATAATATTTAATAGAATAATTAATACTATGGTAACACATGAAGCATTCGGGGTGGGGTGTAGCATTTGGAGACCACTTTGGCTGGAATCAGAGGTTCATGAGGGGAGTCCTGGGAGATGCAGTTAGAGAAACAGAGACGGGGGTCAGATTGCAGAGAATCTTGAAGCCTGGGGACCTTGAATAGGAAGTGATGGTTGTGAGCTTGTATTTTTTTAGGCTGTACTTGCTGAAAATCACATCTCAATTCTGAGGGTTGGGCGAAAAATGGAGCCTATTGTTTAGTTATGCTGGGGATTTTGACATATTTTAAAAAGAGGGGATATGGGGCACCTGGATGGCTCAGTTGGTTAAGCGACTGCCTTCAGCTCAGGTCATGATCCTGGAGACCCAGGATTGAGCCCCACATTGGGCTCCCTGCTCAGTGGGAGGCCTGCTTCTCCCTCTCTCACTCCCCTCTCTCGCTTGTGTTTCCTCTCTCACTGTGTTTCTCTCTGTGAAATAAATAAATAAAATCTTTAAAAAAAAAAAAAGAGGGGTTATAAATAGAATTGGAGAACCACCAGGTAAGATTGCAGCATCTATAAATTGTCAAGTGGTTGGTGAAATTATATGTAGTTGGGGAGCCATCAAAGATCTGGGACCAGTCAGGAAATAGGATTTAATAGAATTTTGAAAATGGTTGTTTGGGGAAAAATAAGTTGTAGAAGAAAAGAGAACAATTTAGAGTCTTGATGGTAGAATAAATGGGAGGTGGTAAGGGCCTGAATAAGGGGTGGAGGATGGAGTGAGAATGGAAATATAAAATATTATATTTTAAAAGCTATTTCAAATGACTTAGTTGTTGATACTTATGTCTAAGTGTCATACATTATTCTAAGCTTTTACACATATCATTTAATTAGCAATCCTATGGTATAGGTACTGATAATGCTGGTATCCATATTTTTCAAATGATGAAACACTCATCCCTTAAGCAACCTGCTCAGCTGAAAGTTATAGCCAGCAGTTGGAGTCAGGGTTCTAATACACACTGTCTAACTCTGTTCGATTTTACAGGTAGCTGTAGATTGTCCTGATGCTTGGTGTTTCAACACAAGTACCTGGGAGAATGAGTCTGCAAGTACATGGGCTTTGCAGTCAGAGACTCAGGTTGTTCACTGTGTGGTCTTGAGCAAGTCATTTACCCTCTGTGAGCAGATTACCTTCATTTTCATAAAAAGTGAGGAGTCCTCATTGGTCTAGTTTCTCCTTAGTGCACTAGGAGATTAGAGTGAGATTATGGGTTTCTGTTTCTTTCTTGCTTGTGCTTTCTCTCCATAGAAATGAGGGTGTTAGGCTTTGGAGGATGAGGAAGAGTTTGTTCTTTTTAAAATATATATATATTTAACAGAGAGAGAGAGAGCACAAGTAAGCAGAGAGGCAGGCAGAGAGAGAGGAGGACGCAGGCTCCCCACTGAGCAGAGAGCCTGATGTGGGCCTCGATCCCAGGACCCTGAGATCATGACCTGAGCCGAAGGCAGAGGTTTTAACCCACTGAGCCACCCAGGTGCCCAGGAGGAGTTTGTTCTACACAAGTTATGTTTGAAGTGATGGACATCCAGATGGCATTGTTCAGTGTGCAACTATAGTTATAGGTGAGGGCCTGGGCCTTGAGAGGGTCAGAACTTAAGTGCTCATTCATGAGCAGGTGATGGCTAAGGCATGGAGGAGTTGAACTGTCTGAGGACAAGTAGCAGGACCTTGGGATATAACAGCTACTTGGGTAGATCAAGGACGAAGAACTGGGTAAGAAATGAGAGAAGCAGCCATCTGAAGGCTATAAGGCAAAGCACAGTAAAGCAGAGGCTTGTTAAGCATAGGTGAGTCAACTAAGCAGTGGGTGGTAAATTGATGAGGGTTGAATTAAAAAGATGGTTGACAATGTAGAATTCAAGGGGAGAAGAGGGATTTCAACAAGACTAAAATGTTTTCTTTCTTTGACTTTGCAAAGATTTGATTTGATTAAATGCCTTTTGGATACTTGCTTTCTAATCAGTTATTAATGTAAAGCTTGGGATGATTACTTTTTCCCTGGTTTAGTGTGATTAATTGTTAACTACTATTCTTGTCAGAACTTGTACTCATAAAACGTCCACAGCATCTTAGCCACAAGTGATGGGATTAGGGAAAATGGAACCAGCCTCCACTGGCTTAAAACACTCAGTAGGACTATCCCACAATTGCACTTGCTTGCTCGCTTTTTTTTTTTTTTTTTTGCATTAACTATGGTAAATAACTCTCTCTTCCTCAATCATTTCTCCTCTCAAATGAAATTCATGTAGGCTACGATTTCTCTTCAAAAAACAAAACAAAACAAAAAACCAAAACCAAAATCCTTAATAAGGATAAGAAATGCTGCATAATTATCAAGTCATTATCATTGTCATTTATTTCCTATTAAACTGAGCTGTTTAATTGCAAATGATATCTTAAGTAGATAAATGGCATAATTAATTTTTGAGTATATGCCTGAGAAGAAAGAGAGGAAATCAATAAGGTACTATGCAATTTTAAAATGAAGGCAAATCTAAAATGGAGGCTAGAGGGTTTTTTTTTTTTTGTAGCTTAATAAAAAATAGATGATTAAAACTCCATATCCTTAATATTTTCCATTCCAAATGTTACTTCAATTGGGCCAACAGAAACTTTTCATGTAAAGATAGAAAGATTCTCATTGGGAGAGCTTGGCACAGATTGAAAAAGATGAAAATATTTCTGTGTTAATTATTGATACACTATAGGGAGAATGAGTGTTCAAAACTGAATAAATAACATGCTTTTCATTTAGAAACCTGGTTAATTTATTAAACTGGTCTTGATTTATGCTTTTATCTTAGACTTCAGTCTTTAAAGGGAGTATTTAAAGCACTCGGAGTCAGAATTATGATCATGCCTCATTGTCTGTAGATGGGTTTTCATTCTCAATTTTCAGTGCTATAAGATTCCATTATTTCCCTTCCGTTTGTAGGCATTTTAATGGGCAACTGGGAGAGACTGCTCCAGGGGTTACCAGTCAGATATTTTTTTATTGGATAACAGACCCTGTTTAAGTAACGCTGAAGTAAATAGTTACTGAGTGTTGCCAGGATTTGCTCACTTCTTTTGCTTTGCATTGTATCAGTGCTTCAAAATCATGCAAGAATAAAATTAAATATGTTAACACACTTTGGTCCCACTAGGGCACTCTGTGACTTTCTATGCTCTAGACCATTTCTAAAAGGCATAGGCAGCATGAAGCTCTAAATCAAATCAAAACTTGGGTTTCAAAAAAAAAGAATAATTGGGTTTCCCTAGGCCTGCTGCCACCAGCCACCATTGGCTGTGTACTCCTTCAAATAGCAGAAAAACATAGGGCCTCTAGGGAGACAGGGAGGATAGGAGGAATGGGGGGGTGGGAGGGAGGAAGGAAGGAAGGGCTGTGGTAGAAGTGAAACGTTACCTACCCAGCTACACACCATGAAGACCAAGCCAACAAGTGAAATATGCAGAGGTAAATAGGAGAGTGAGGTGAGGATGAAAGTATGGGAGAGGAAGTGACATCATCAATACATTGTTTTTGCTTCCCGACAAAAGCTCCACAATAAAGGAGAAATAGTGTCTCACTTAAACACATATTGTCCTTTGGTTTTCTGATTGTCATTGCTTTAATTATTCCATATCCTAATGACTTTTTCCTTTAGTGGAATGTGTCTGGCTGAAGTTACCTTACTCCTTGTGAATTTTTTTTTTTTAATAACCCTCGGAAGAGGAAAATGAATGACCGCAGAAGGCCCTGTTCACTTTTTTTCCTATTTGTTTGATTCAAAATAGTTATGTTGGACAGCAGCTGGTGAGAGCCCGGTGTTTACAAGGTAGAACAGTACAAGTTATTATTTTTCTTAGTTGCTACCTTGAACCATGAAGATAGTAAAAATCCCAGCATGCATTTATCTTGTAGGGTTGTCACAAACAACAAAGAAAACTGTAGGACTTTGCTTTTGTTTATAAGGTTAGATTTGGGACAATAAATTTTTAAATCAGTACATAGTTTATATTATAAAATAGTTTTTTTTGTTGTCTTTTTTTGGCATCTTGAAGATTCTGCATGCATTTGAGATGACTAATTCTCTAAAGGGTTTCACATTGAAAGACAAAAAATCTAAAGATCATAAATAAAATTTTGTCTCGCTTTTTAACAAGCAGTCTCTTGGTTAATAAAGAAAAAAAAAGTTTACTATCCTCATCTGTGCATTAAGAATCTCAGGAACTGGGCTCCTGGGTGTCCCAGTGGGTGAAAGTCTCTGCCTTCAGCTCAGGTTATGATCTCCGGGTTCTGGGATCGAGGCCCCCATTGGGCTCTCTGCTCAGCAGGGAACCTGCTTCCTTCTCTCTCTCTGCCTGCCTCTCTGCCTACCTGTGATCTATCTCCCTGTCAAATAAATAAATGAAATCTGGGAAAAAAAAGAATATTGGGAACTTAATATGTGGGTATAAAACCACTCCATTAGTGTTAGGTGTATGTTAGAGCCCTTCTACTGGCATAACTGTAGTTAAACAATGACTTTAATGCTCCGAATTACACCTGGTATGCCTTTCTTGTTCAGTTACCTCTTTGAGTGCAATTATATATAAAAATTCAGTTTTAAGATAGTTAATTCCTAGCCAAAGAAAAACTCAGATACATTTGTGTTTTCTCTCTTGGTAGAAAAAGTGTTTTAGAATCCCTGCAGACCCGTTTGGAATAGATGAGAAATTAAGAGTAGGCTAAAGTAACATTTTAGAGCTTTTATCCTCGTAATTGTTCACTGTTTTGCATACCTCCTTAAAGCATATAAAACAATCATGTACGACTGTCATTTAGTATATAAGATGAAGTGGCTGGTCCATTAATTTCCTCATGGTGATGGACATCACACATGCCAGCAGATTCATAAAGGAAACACGGTAGTGTAGTGGCTAGATCCTGGACTCTGGAGCCAAGGCATGTGTCCCACTACCAGCTTTGTACTTTACTCTGAGTGTGTGCGCAATTACTCATCTCTCCGAGCACATTTCTTGTTTCATCTAGTTGACATCTAAATGTTGTATTTTTTTTTCCTGTGTTTGGTTTTGCGGTTCTTGTTATCGTAAATTTGGTCTTCTAGTTGGATATTCCTTATATATATGAAGTCAATTAATTTTGCATATTGATACAAGTGACTTCATGAAAAAAGTTTTGTAGTGATTTTTTTGTAAGTTGTCACAAGTTTTCCAAATTAATAGGTTTACCATGTCCAAAAATGATTGTATTGTTTTCTTTCTGCTTTTCATACCATTTTAGTTCTTTCTCTTTTCTAGTTGTGTTTTCTAGAAACTTTCTAGAAACTTCAGAATCATATTAAATTTAAGGGATACCTGAGTGGCTCACTTGGTTAAACATCAGACTCTTAGTTTTGGCTCAGGTCATGATCTTAGTGTTATGCAATCAAGCCCCACATTGAATCTGGAGCTCAGTGGGGGAATTTGCTTAAGATTCTCCTCTCCTTCTGTCTCTCCTACTGCTCATGTTGTCTCTCTCCATCTCTCCAATGAATAAACAAATCTTTAAAAAATAAATATTTTTATGAATTTGAGAATCTGTTTCAACATTAGATTGCATCTATTTACATTGAGTCTGATGGTGGCTTTTGGATTAAGAAATCTGTAAATAAATATAGCACACACAGATCTACATAGACACAGAGCAGGATTTATTACCAGTAACTTCTTAGCCTCTAAACTAAATGGACGTTTTCCATTCCCTAGTGTTCTCCCTTGTTAAATGTGGTCATGCAATTTCCAGGATCTAGTTAGATCTCTGACCATTCATCATATCATTTGTGAGCTTCCCTATGTTGTGTATTGGACTCGCTCTTCATTCTGTTACTTTCACTTGGGATTTCAGAATCATTTTCATGACTTCCACTCCTGCCTTTATTATGATGATCTTGCATCTTTATAGATGGCCCATTTTCATACACTTATAATCAGCCTCCACCAGAGTTTTCCACTTAAATGTGTCATAATCACCTTAAACCTGTTCAGAGTCAGCAAATGTTTTTTTAAAGCAGCAATTGTAAGTATTCCAAGCTTTGTGGGCCACACCGTCTCTGTCCAAACTCTTGCTTTGTGGGTCACACCGTCTCTGTCCAAACTCGTGAGCTCTGCCACTGTAGCATGAAAATGGCCAGTATGTAAACAAATGGGCCTGACAGTGTTCTACTAAAACTGTACTTACAAAATAGGAGGCTGACACCCAGGATAGAGCTTACTGATTCCTGTGTTGTGCATGTTGCCCATGCTATAAATTTAGGTTTTATCTTTGATGCCTTCTTTATTCTCATAGGATGTGTATCTCCAAATTTTGCAGATTGACATTTTGAATATTATCTACTCTTTACTTCATTTACACAAACATGATCTTGTCCTCTCCCCATTTTTCTTTCGGGTTCTGAAGGCATGGCAATTGGTCTTCAAGTCGTCTACCTCTAGTCCTGCCCAAGCTACTTCCTCAACTGCCAGAGGAAATTTCCTAAAACTAAACAGGATCATACTACAGTGTTTTAAACTCTTGATGACTCTTCATTATCTGAAACAATGTTCACAAAGTAAAAGCTTGTTAAGATGGAATAGAAATCTCTCAGGATGTGGCTGGGCTCTCTCCACCAACTCTGTATTCTATTCCTATTTGGGTCCATTCATGTCCTTGGAGGAGCAAATGCCAAGGTAGGTGGGAATAAAATGTAATGAGGAATTCCTGTGAAGGATACAGTGGTAGAGGACCAGCAGAATCAGCTGAGAGAGCTTTTTGACTGCAGTGCAGGTCAAACACCTGTGCAAGGAGAGCAAGAAAGAAAAGGGTTTTATAGGAAGAGCCTCAGCACAGTTCCGAGAAAGTCTCAGGCCAGTGGGAAATCCAGAGCAAGAGCAAAAGTTGCCTGTTGGACAGGTCCCCGGGGTACAAGAGTGGGCTGACGGGGCTTAGTAATTGACAAGGGCTGTCTGGGTCAAGTGTGGCTTCTAGTGGAACTGTGGTGGAACTTTGGGTGTAGCAGATGGAGGCTTCCCCTTAACTTCTCACAGAAAAATTTCTCTTCAAGGAGAGCTGAGGACACCAACCTTGTGACTTCACACTTTAGCTTCACTAAACCTCTTGTAGTATTCTTCATATGACATGACATCCTTCACCTCCGTGCATTTGTTCCCTATTCCTATTCTGTCTGCATGAACTCTTCCTGCCCCTGACTTTGCTTAGTTGGCTACTTGTTACTCTTCAGGTCTCAGCCGAGAAGTAATCTCCAGAAACATTTCTTACCTCCCAAATTGCCATCCTTCAACCATTCCTTAACATCATTGGTATGTTTTCTAAAGTAGGATTGGTTGTACAAGTTTTTGGTTTTATTTTTGATTGGACTGTAACCTTCTTCAGATAAAGAACTATTCAGTCTGTGCCCACAGCTACTGCCACCCATTTTTGAATGAATGTACACATTTATTTATTAGAAGGGCAAGGTGACCCAGATGACACAAAAGAAAACAGTATGAGAAATGATACTTAGGCCATTCTATTTAGTTTAGGAGAGTTCCATAATTTAACTGTGAAATATATTTTTCTAATTGGGATTAATTCGGTTCATTTTAACTGAATGTGGGCAATCTGATACAGCAACACTTCTGAAAGTCAAAAGACCTGTGTTCAATCCTGATGAATGACTAACTGAATGACTATGTCTCAACATCCCTGGCCTCATTTTTCTCTTTAGTAGGTTAGAGAAAGTAATATTAGGGGCACAGATTGTAGACCTATCAAACCATCTGTAATGTATTCAGCCTCTTGCTTTGCAGAGGTCTCTTTCCTTCCTTCTCCTGTATCAGCCTGCCTCAAACATGACTCAGTGTCCCATGATGGTACTGAAATTTAGATCACAGAACTCCTTGTAGAGAGAATGGATGGTAGCTGTGATTTTAAAGTAGGGCTCTTCTAACAATTGTATGTGCAGTGAGGAAGGTAAATGTATATTCTAGGAAGTAGTTTTGAACTGTATGGACTCCTGAATTATTTCAAGTTAAAATTTTTATCAAGTTCAACATTGGAAGTAATGGCAGATCAATTATGTAGGAGTAGAAGAGACCATTAAGCACTGACTTGATGGAAGAATAGAGTCCTAGCCTCCTATGCTTGGGGATGACTTATGTGGCTGCTGTCTTTAAGGCCGTGCTTTCCAACTGCCATTCCTTAAAATGTAAAAATGAAACATCATTTTGTAAAATTAAGGATGTTAAAAAATACAATAAGTAAAAATCACAAAACAGTGTTATGCAAGTCAAATAAACAATGAAGGGGTGCCTGGGTGGCTCAGTTAGTTAAGCGACTGCCTTCAACTCGGGTCATGATCCCGGAGACCAGGGATTGAGTCCCACATCGGGCTCCCTGCTCGGCAGGGGGCCTGCTTCTCCCTCTCTCACTCCCCCTGCTTGTGTTCCCTCTCTGGCTGTGTTTCTCTCTGTCAAATAAATAAAAACTTAAAAAAAAAAATTGAACAATGAAAATAGGCGACATAAAAAGAAATTAAAGTCTCATTTTAAAAAGAAGCAGATAAGGTAAGAAATGGAGGCCTGCAATTTTAAAATGAAGTAAAATGACAATATAAAGTGGAACCAAAAGATCCAAAGGATAAAAAGATTAAATGAGCTTTAAGAATACAAATAAGAGACTTAACGTATTTAAAATGTAAAATCTAAGGGGATTAAAAGATGTCAAATAGTAGGAAACAGCATAAAATCCTCTCACAGGAGCTCACCTTTGTCTAAAAGGGAAGACAGGAAGTATTGGCCTTGCCCTTCCTCTGGTGCTGGCATGTTACACACTTAAAATACTACCTCTGTGAGGAGGGAGGAGAGTTTTGATCCGGGATGCTGCTTCGCCCCTTCCTGCCAGTAGAGGGCAGCCGCACAGAGAGGTGAGGACAGGCTGCGCTGATGCAGGAAAGAGGCTGTTGGTTGGTCTGAAATTGAAATGACCCTCAAGTGTGCTCGCAAAGACACCTGCCTAGGTGTTTCTTAAGTCACTCCCAGATAGCGCAGAAGCAAATATCCCTTCTTCTCTCTGCTTTGCCATTCATACTCTGTATTTCCTGATCAGGATTCGGTTCCAGGAGTTTGTTTTCTCTTTTAACTTTAGCAACTCTATTTAGTAAATAGAGTCTATCTTCTAGACCTTGAGACCCTGGCTTCATTTGGCTGTGTGTATTTTCTTATTTTTTAAAGCTTGTTTGAGATCTGGCCAGTTTTCTGAACACACACCCACACACAAAAACCATACCCCCTCCCATATGCCACACGCTCATTCCCCTCCACCCATTACATACAACTTAAACACATACAGACGATGCATACCTTCCACACACACACCCCCTCATGTTTGTGCACTGCCCTTTACCTTTATGCCTTTTCTCTCCCAAGTGGCTTCTCCCCGCCAGCCTTTCACATCCATCATTGCAATACTTCCCATCTCCACCACAGAGAGGGATGATAATATTGCAAATTTATTGTTTCATTCCCAGGGATATTTTTAAAAGTTTTTCCCCTGTAATCTATAAATAATGAATAATTCCATTAGAAATGTGATGAACAGTGTAACTTTTATGCAGAGTTTTTCACGTTCAATGTTTCAGTGCATTTACTTTCATGACAGCCTAGGGCCATGGCAGGCGGGAAGATCACTCAGCTGACATTGCCACAGTTCCTAAAGTGTGTTACTGAGTTCTCAAAGGTAATGCATGCATTTTAAAGGGAACCCTCTCTTTTTTTCAATAGGTTTGAGGATTGTTACTGTAAACTGACTCCTTCAAGGTAGAACTCCCCTAAAACATTTCATGTGATAATTTGCTCGGGGCCATGCAGTATTTCCAAAACATATTGGCCAGGGAAACTTATTTTTTCATCAAAGCATTACATCTCTAAGTTCAGTGTTCCATGGAAAATAATTTAGGAAGTAATGTTCTAATGACAGTAGTATATTTTCCTCTGTTCTGCAAAGAAACTGTTTTACAATTGCCTTATTGAAGAGTTCAAATTTACCTCAGTATATTTCCATCAAATTGGCACTTCTTTATATTTTTAGTACAATGTATAATAAAAAATCTATGTTAGAGCCAATATCTGATTCTGAAGAGTCTTCTGAAACCTCAAAGCAAAACGAATGATTCTCATTATGTTTGATGTGAATCTGAGTTCCTGTAAAAGAGTTCTTTGAAAATCCATAATCTTTATAAAGGAAAACAGTCTAATTCTATTTTGATCAGATGTTTCTTTAGAGTATCAGTCCTTCATGCATGTCACATGATATGATTATTGTAGGTGCATCAACCAACAGCAGTGGAAAGAGAGAAAGAGAATTCAAAGGGATCCCCAGCTTTGGTACAAACAGTCGGTGCGGCAGGAATGCCCACATTCCCCTGTCAGTCTGCCTTTGTGAGTTTTCTTTGTAATGATACACGTTACAAAGCCATCCCCTGAACTGAGGCCTCTTCATGACTTTTTGACAGTTTGGAGGGTTACTAGTGCACAAGGCACAGGGTCTGAGTCATACTGTTCTAGTGAAGTAACAAATAATCATCTTTCTAAGGTCTAAGCAAAAATGTGAGGCTGGTATTTATGCCAAAACCTGCCACAAAAAAACATTACCTTCTTTATGTAGGACCTCATGCATTTGCCCTCTAAACTGTAGAGGGAGCTTTGCCTAGGGAATCCAAGATTCCAGTGGACCTCAGACCTGATACATGCTCAGTGGATCCTTCTTCCTTTCTTAGTTGCCACTTGCTTGCACTCGTTCTTCGGCACCTCATAGCCCTTGTGCTGACAGGATCTCTGCTGTGGAGATGTGTGCCTTATTACAGGAGAATCCGAGTCAGAGCCACTGATGCTTGGAGCACAACTTTCAGCAACTACTTTAGGATGCTTTGGAGGGTTAGGGCAAACTTTGCCAGAGTATATAGTCAGACCTATTTTGTAATACCTAAGCAGTTACTTTATATTATTATTAGATAGCAAAATCATACAAGTATCTTTCATAGTCTCCACTGTCTTTTAATACTAAGCACTGTAGTAGGTAATGTCAGTCTTTAAAATTTGATGAACATTTAAGGAATTAGGAAATCAAAGGAAGTTGCCATGAAATGGGATCATAGTGTTGGAAGACTCTTTATTCCATTACTGCCGCTCCAATCCTTGAACCTCCGAGTGTGTACCTCCAATGAAGATGAGCATACCATTTCCAGCAGCAGGTCTGTCCACTCTAGTTAGTATGGTTGGAATGTTCTTCCTTGTTCTGAGAAGAAAAGGGGTCCCCATTGGAAACCAACCATTGATTAAAGTCAGCTTTGCCTTCATATGATTATCACATAGTTCATGTCTCTCTATTCCCTTGACTTGCTTGGACTAATATTCTCCAGGTTCTACTCCTATTTTCATTTTTTTGATTCTCATCCTTCACACCCTAGGGATTGGTATTAATTGGGTCTTATTTGATTTTCTTGTTCTTTTGACATTGTTAGTATACCAGTCATTGTCTTATGTCCAGATAACCCTGATGATCCCTAAATCCTCAGAGAGGCTGATTTCTCTCTTGAAATCTGGGTGCCTATTTCTGTAGCTGGACTTCGCCCACCTCTGGACATCCTCACTTGCATGTTTCCAGACTTCTCAGACTTAGCAGGGGCATAGTGAAGTTAAGTTCTCTGCAACACCTTCCTTTAAAAAAAATCTCTATTTTTCCCTCTTACCTAAGCTCCTTCAGACCATGCTAGTATCTTTATCATAATACTGTCAGTTACTTACAATAAATCTCTCTCTTGCTCTCTCTCTCTCTCTCACACACACACACACAATTAATCCTTTTCTAGAACATTAGTTTTTTTTTAATACAAGATATTAGTTTCTAGTGGGAAGTAATTCACTATAAAGTGAATTTCTGTTGGATGCTATTTGCCAAGGTTTCAAAAGGCATCCACCCATGGGACTCTTCAGTTCTCATGAAATAGATATAATGTGTACACTAGTCACTAATGGATCTTTAAGTTGTTGATTACATAGCATGCTCTTGCTCTGGGGCTCTAAAATCTTCCCATAATTCTTCCAAGTGTTACCCTGAAATGTGCTTTCTGAAGGCTACAAATGCAAAAAGAAAAAAATAAAATAACAACAAAAGGCACTGTCACCATCTTGTTAGAAAATTCTTTGGTTGACACAGCCTTTTTCAAGAACACATTGTTGAAACAAGATGTGCTGTGTTCTCCCTGAAGATTAGATTTAGGGGGAAGTATCTTACAGACAATTGCTACTTGGGCAAGTTCACTTTGGTATTTGTCTAAGCAACCAGCTGCCTCTCCATGGAGAGCCTTGTCCTGGCCCCACATATTTCTGGTTCAGAAAACAGGGCGCAGAGGCAGTTGTGTCTTTTCCCCTAATTCTTTCATGGTGCTGCTTTCAGAATAAAATAATCCTGGACCCCATGACCTTCAGCGAGGCCAGGTTCCGGCCGTCGCTTGAGGAGAGGCTGGAGAGCATCATCAGTGGTGCGGCGCTCATGGCCGACTCGTCCTGCACACGCGATGACCGGCGCGAGAGGATCGTGGCCGAGTGCAACGCCGTCCGGCAGGCGCTGCAGGACCTGCTCAGCGAGTACATGAACAACGTAAGTCCTGGGCTCTTGAGGCTCACGTCTGGTGGTTTTGGGTGCCGGCTTGTGGTTTTCAGGAAAGCATGCGTGGCAGGAAGAGGGGACAGGTGTTCCCCAGAGAGAGTCAGTCTAGGATAGGGGTGAGGGGCAGAACAGAAGAACCGCTTTGGGAGAGTTGTGTCCTGAGCTCGGCTTAGAATGCATTGAAAAAGTGTGGTGGAAAAGAGCCTGGTTAGGAAAACTTGGGCCGTTTATTGGAATGATTTTGTGGTATTTTTTATGGCTGGCCTTAGATTAGGTAATATTGTAGTGGGTGAAAGTTGGATGGCTGATGGAAGTGAGGATATAATGAAGGCCTCTTACACAGACTGCTTTTTGAGCTAAGGATGGCTATAGAGCGTCTTCATCATTAAGAGGCATTAATAAACATATAACAGGTTTTCAAATGTTTGTGCAGACTTGGTTAAGGTAGAACTGTTCCAAGAGTAGTGAAACTTGGAGGAAGTATTGAGTCATTGGGCAGTTGGAAGTTCTTATGAGAATTCATCTCCAGGTTTTCAGATGGGTATTCGTGGTATCTAGTGGTACAGCAGCACAGACCACAGCAGTCTTTTCCTACAGTTCTAAGGTGTGACAATTGTTATAGACCTGAAAACAACGCAAGAAGATGAAATCCATATTCTTTGTTTTGAAAGGCACTGAATTATGTCTGTATTGATTTGCTAAGTTCAGCCAAGTGATGTTGGTGGTGCCCCGTGCTTGCAGCCTTGAATGATCTGGAGTTTTTCCTGTCCTGGACTCCTGGGTTTGAGATAATTCAGCATAAAGTGGTAAACTGGACTCCTGGGTTTGAGATAATTCAGCATAAAGTGGTAAAATGTAGATAAAGTGAGGTCTTGACATCACATGTTGAAAAAATGCTCTGTGTAGTGGTCAAGTAGAAAGTGGGACACTGAAAATCTCACAGCTTTTGAAGCCCATGCTGGGTCCTTTTAGAACACTGGTAGGCAACACTGAGACAATGCTGTCAACCCATGTCCTCTTTCCAGCCCAGTTCTTCTTACCCCCACCCCCCTGGACCCAGCCCCCAGTGATATGCCACCCAGGGATCAAGGCAGGGGTCAGCATTGACAGAAACGGTCCTGCTCCTGCCAGGCTCTTCAGAGAACATTGATCTAGAAAATAAAAAGATATAGAGTGTCCTAAAAACTGAAAACCAAAAATCTCTCTTTACATCAACCTTCAGATTCTTAGATTTGAGAAGATTTGCCCATTTTCGGCACACAAAGAATGAGATGTGATGTCTAACATTGTATCCAGCTGCTGATGGGATTTCTCCATGGGACCCTGGCCAGCTCCTACTTGCTGTGATTTTGGTCTGTGGGTGCTATGCTGGGTAAAGCTAGAAATGTTGACTGCCGTTGTCTCCCATGCTGAGGGAATCTTTTGATAGCAGATTTAACAACAAAAAAGGTAATGCTTATAAAATATGGGATTCTGTGTGTTTGTGTTTTTAACAGAATAGCAGCAGACTACTTACTTGTATGTGGAATATGGTTTTCTATTAAGACATCCTGGTATTTCTATCAAAGAATTATTGCCACAGAAGGAAGTAGGAACAGAAGAGATCAAATGATGGTTCAGATGTCAATATAAATATTTCAGAAAAAAAATATGAATAATAATCACAGAACATGATTAAGCCCGAGTTGATAGATGTATGACAAGTAATTTTCAGATTGGTGTCGAGAATCCTGTCAAGCAGAAGTTTTTTCTTTCAGTGTAAACTCCTATAGATCAGCAGGGCTGATGGAGTTTTGTATTTTTTGACTATATGTGTTCTTTTTCTGGTCATAACCTTGTGATATATGAATGTTTTGTATTTGTATTATGAAAACTTGGTTTCTACTTTGGTATGGTTACATAAGTGGGCTTAGTGCTTAAATTTCATAGCATGCAAATACTACTCACTTTGAACCATTGCACTCAAAAGGCTTGAAATAAAACACCTCCTATTAAGTTTTATGTAAACTGTATAACTTCACACCTCTTTGGTGATTTCAAGGTAGAATTGGGTGCCGCTGTGTCAGCTCCGTCATCTCTATCTAGTGCCCTCATTTCTACTGTCAAAATGTCAATCTGTTTATTTTGATATAGTATATATTAATAGAAAACCCCCATACACATCTCTGCCTTGACTGAAAAGTCTGTTGTATTTCACAGAACCAATAAATTAGTCAGTTGTGCCTAGGATATTTATTATAAGATACCTTTTTTTAAAAAAGATTTTATTTATTTATTTGACAGAGAGAGATCACAAGTAGGCAGAGAGGCAGGGAGAGAGAGGAGGAAGCAGGCTCCCTGCTGAGCAGAGAGCCAGACGCGGGCCTCGATCCCAGGACCTTGGGATCATGACCTGAGCCGAAGGCAGAGGCTTTAACCTACTGAGCCACCCAGGTGCCCAAGATACCTTTTTTTTTAAAGTTTGTAAGCTCTGGAAGTAAGTGTATCATCAAATTATCACTCTGCAGATACTCATCTTAGTAAGCTAAGCAATATTAGGATAAAGAATTTACTAGATTGAGAAGAAAAGATTTTAAAATGGGCATAACTGACACTTCTGGATTCTGAAAATTTCTTTATCTTTCCCTGATGCAGATTCGACTTACAAAGCTCACTTGTAAGCAGAGCTGTTCTAAAATCATATAAATGCCAAGTAGTATCCACTGCAGGGAGATGGAGATTGGAAAGAAGAGCTGTATGCTAAGTGATTAGGAAAAAGTGTCTGTTTGGGCTACGGGCCGTAGGTTGCCCATATGAGTTACACTGAGATCAGTAGGGTGTCTGTGGTGTGTTAGATGTTTCCCTGGAAACATACAAGTTGATGTGTAACAGAAATTGGCACCTCAAAGAAACTAGTATGAGAGAAAAGTGCTGGGTGATCAGAGGCATGTGGCAAAAATTATGATCACAGCATAGCAGTGGTAGAAAAAAAAAGCCCTGGATGGCCTTGATTTTTCAAGTTGATGATGTAAGCCCAAGTGAGAAGATTCTTTTAAAAAAACTCCCCCTTTAAATAGACCATCACTATTGTACATATGTGAGGACTAATAATAGAAAAAGAGAAACTTTTTCTAAAGGATGTTGGTCTTTGAATGAGTGCCATCAGGGTGGTGGTTGGAGTATTATGCTGAGTACTGTAAATAGTTCCAAATTATAAGGGAGGCATAAACTTTTCTCTGTAACTTAAAATTTTAGACATTTTCCCCCCTGTGGCAGTAAAACTTTTCATCAAAAAAATAAATTAATAACCCTTAAAAGTGACCCCATGAGAGGTAACAATTAAACATGGCATTTTATTGATAAGGATTTTATGATAGATTTGAATTTAGAATATTATATTCATTCCACAGATACATATTGTGGGCACTGCTCTAGGCTTCTGGGATATAGAAGGGAACAAAACAGATAAAATCTGTTCTCATGGAGCCTCCACTCTAGTTGGGGGAGACAATAATTTCAGCAAGGGTTATCTCAGATGATGACAAGTGGCACAGGGAAATAAAAATGCTGGGAGACAGGGAGCATGGGGTAGAGCTGTAAATAAGGATGGCCTGGAAAGGGTTCATTGACAAAATACTTTTGGTTAAAGACCTTTTGGAGATGGAGCAAAGAGTGCTTGAGGCGGAAGGAGCATGGAGGTCAAGCGCCTTGTTGTGAGTGGGTACCTGGAGCCGAAAGAACGTTCATGGGGAGGCGATCAAAGCTGTTGGGAGTGAATGGGAGCCAGCAGGAGGTGGGGGCCCAAAGTGGCAGACTTACCCAGGGTCTTGTGCAGTGCTGTATGGAATTTGCTTCTCACTTTAGTGGCATGAGAGGTCACTGGAGAGTGTTGGGAAGAAAGTGTCATAACTGAGGCCATAGGATCACAAGGGGTAAAAAAGTAGGAGGACAAGAAAGGGGCGCTGAAATAATTCATGAGAGGATGGTGGCTTGGCTCAAGTGGTAGCCCAGAAGTGAAGGGCTCAAATTCTAACTGTGTTTTAAACAAAATTTGCTTATAACGTAGCTGTTAAGAAGAATGTGTGTTTCATGAACACAAAATGGATGGCGATCTGTGTAAATGGTAGTTAAAGTTGTATCAGCCCCCCCTATGGTCTTCAGTTGGTGTCTTCAACTGGCTTTACTTGCATGGAAAATTCTGATTTACTCAGATGTAATGGTTTATAAAGTGCTCACTTTGGAAGGCCTGGATACTCTGCTAGACAGATTGGATGTGGAAAAAGAGTTAAGTAGAAAAATTTTATTTCAAAGTTGTATCACCCAAAATACCCAACTATGGTTCACATGCTTATAAATATAAAAGGCTGGAAAAATATGATACTCTGAGTACTAACCCTAAGTACAGAACAATAATGAGATGTGTTAAGCCATTCCTTCTTTGTGCACAATTTGCTGTTAGGCCTTGATGGGAATATGTAATAATCAGATGTGCCTGGGCCTTGTGTGCTGTGCTATGCAGGCTGGTTCGGTTTTACATAAACAGATGGTCTGTGTTGCTCTAAATTGTCCTGTGTGTGTGTGTGTGTGTGTGTGTGTGTGTGTGTGTGTGTGAGAGAGAGAGAGAGAGAGAGAGAGTGTGTTAAAGACTAATGCAGAACTATCATTTTTTTAAACCGTCATACAAAGTTTAGCTGCACAAGGATGGCAGAGAATCAGATGGCATAAAGTAATAACTTACTGGAAAAAAAGAAATAATAACTTGCTGGTCTCTACTATTTGAAAATGTGGCAGGTTATTTTTTTAATTGTATTTTTATAAGTACTTAAAGTGATCTATTTTTATAAAAGATTTGAATCTATTTTATTTCAAATGGTTTGAAGCACCTAAGTGGATTCCTGGGGACATTTTGTAAACCACTAATGTGATGGACATGTTAAAAGCACATGAGAACAAATTAATGTAAGAGAATATATACAGTATTACAAGTGCCTGAAGGATCATTGTCCTAGCCTGTGCCACCGAGTGGAATTTATTATAAAGAGGGTCCTGATGGATCCAGTTTATGAAGGGAGCGGTCTCAAATGAGATCTTTGACATATTCAGCCCAGTTGTAGGTCCCATACTGTACTGAGGCTCAGAATACACTGTATTAGTAACACATTAGGTGAGATCCAGGACCTTGGATATCAGGGAACTCTGCAAATAGTGGGCTTCACTGTTTTGTTGTTGTTTTGTTTTTTAATGGTGCAAGAGAAATGTATGTTTATTATAGATGATAAAAAATAGTCATAATATCACCCCTGAATATGATCATTTTAGCAATTTTGTATATGTCTTTCTAATGTTTTTAAACTTACATAGTGATACATTTGTACACAGGAAAACACAGGCATGTTATACCTTGAGTTTTAAAAAATAGACTTATTGAATATGGCATTCTGTGATCTGTTTTCTTAATGTATTGTGACTCTGTTACCATGTCAACAAACATTCTCTAACCTTAGGTTTACTGGCTGCTTAGCATTTTATTATAAAAACATGTAATAATTCATTGAGAAGCAATTCATTTTGAGAATATTTTTTACAGAAGAGTGCTGGGAAAGATAAGGAGGGTAGCCTTTTCATGCTGGTTGTATAGAGTGTTGTTGTAGACCCAAGAATGACAGAGGAAGCAGTGAGCAAGTGGGGAGGCATAGCTTTATATTTTATTTGATTTAAAGATATCTCTGAGAATTTTGTGCCATGAAACTTTTGTATGTGAAGATATTTTAAATGCCTCTGAGATTCTATTTTAAATTATCATAGGTGTATTTTATTGATTCTTTTTTCTGAATCAATTTGATTTTCACTTATGAGAGTTTCCCTAAGTTGGCTCTATGTATTACTGCAGATAAGGTTCAAGGACAACAAATGAAGGGGTTCAGTAGTTGAATTTGATCTAGAGTCCCAGAGAAGACCCTGAAAGCTTCTAAAGGGAGTGCCATCAGTAAGATAACTTTGTCATAGAAATTGTGACGCCGCCAAATTTCTCCCAGATGGGAAGATAGAGGAAAGACTCAGTAGCTATTGCCATTTAATAAGGCTAATTGTTAATTAAACATAAAAATTGTTTCCAGTAGCATCTAGGCTTTCTCATTTCTCTCTTTTCGTTTACTTTGTAGAAGAGGGAGGTGAAATTCGCAAAAGTCAGTTTGGCTGATTACCAGTGTCTCTACCAGAATGGTTGGCTTAAAATAAAATAGAAAGTAATGCTTGAACATACTCATGGGCCCTTGACCCAGCATCTCCTATGCGTCCTCATAAAAAGCCTCCTTTTAAGAGGGAATTTAGAGCTATTTTATGGAAGTGGTAGCTCCATTCAAGGGAAGCATTCCTAATACCCCTATCTGATGCCTTTGGTGAGAAGGTTTTCCTTGTCTTTTTCTTATTTGCGTGTTTTCTTCTCTGTATACTCTGTGCCTTTAGGTGTGTTCAGTGCTCTAATCTGTGTGAATGCTGAGCTTCAAATTCATCTGTGCAATTATGCTTCTTCTATAAAACTTTTGCTCCGTGAAGAGATAATTCTTGAATTCCTTTTTAGTTGTACTCCCTACTCAGACATTGGAAAATACAATTAGGTTACCAAATGCTTTTTCTGAGGTCTAAAACTGTCCTTTGGATCTATTCTTCCTAAGAAACATGGTGGAGAAGAGAAGTCTTTTGGACGGTGCATTAGACTTCATCAAGGTAATGGAATTACCTTGCAATCCCATTTCCCTGCCTTGTCAAACAGTTTCAGTGTGACTTCCAGCAGTACCTGGCACTTGTAAGGTAATACGACTTTTTTTTTTCCTTTATATTTTCTAACCATATTCCTTTTCTAACGGCATTCAACTGAGTTTGCTGCAGTGGAATCTCCAAAGCCAAGGGAGTATTAAGGAGAGGTGTGCTGGGCCTCACTTGCTCAGGCACCAGTGGTGGGAGAAGGTACAGCCGTATTGATGGGACATAATTCCCCAGGGGAAACAGTGAGGATGAGAGAAATTGTGCCATGATTAGATGTCCTACAGAATGTGAGAGTATTCTGCGTGGCTCTAGCAGGAGAGCTAGACTGGCATGGAGCACAGGTATGGGTAACATCTAGTCCTTATGGGAATGTGGCAGGTCTTCTGGGTCTTAAAGAATCTAGAGTATGGGACAGTTATCCTGGTAGGGGAGATAGGCCCTTTGAAAAGTACATCATCTTATATGCATGTTTGCTATTATTATCAGCTCATGACATACAATTAAATGACCTACAAGATCCCAGGACAGATGGGTCTGACTAGATTTGTTTCCTTTGGATCATCAAGGTCAATTCCTAATGCAATCTCACATGCCATTTCTCCCCCCGCTTTTGTGTTTTTGTTTTGTTTTTTTAAGATTTTGTTTATTTATTTGAGGGACAGCAAGAGCAGGAATACAAGCAAGGGGAGTGAGAGAGGGAGAAGCAGGCTTCCCATGGAGCGGGGAGCCCAACACAGGGCTCTATCCCAGGACCCCGGGATCATGGCCTGAGCAGAAGGCAGACACTTAATGATGCAGCCACCAAGGCACCCCTAACATGCCATTTCTTGGCCAGGAAAGGTCCTTCCTACATGAAACTCTCCCTGCTCCCCACTATGGATAGTTTAACATAGTTTACAAGCCTGTGCTTTGTAACCATCTATACACCCAGGTTCCAATCCCAGTTTTGTCTCTTATATATGACATGAGCTTAGACAAGTAGGTTGAATCTGAGCCTCAACTTTGTTGGCTATCAAGTGGATGATAGAATATACCTACAGGAATATTCAGAGATCAGATAAGACAGTGGCAGCCAGAACATTCAGTGTCAAAAGAAAGTCATGTTTGCTTCCTTTTTCTCCCCAGTGTTCTTATTTTCCCTCTTTGATTAACCTCAAACAAAAACCCTATTCTTTAAAATTCACTGAGGTCTTTTTTGGATATAAGGAGCGTAATAAATAAAAGAAAGGCATTGTTTGGGTGTGTCTGGATGGGGACTGAGCAGCCAGAAATATGTCTGGCTTTGTGGCCTTGTTCGGGGAAATACTCTGGACAACAACTGTTGCCAAGGCTTGGAAATAAATAACAGTCCTGGGCACCTGGGTGGCTCAGTGGGTTAAAGCCTCGGCCTTCAGCTCAGGTCATGATCTCAGGGTCCTGGGATTGAGGCCCGCATTGGGCTCCCCACTTGGCTGGGAGCCTGCTTCCTCCTCTCTCTATGCCTACTTGTGATCTCTCTCTCTCTGTCAAATAAATAAATAAATAAAATCTTAAAAAAAAAAATGACAGTCCTTATAAAATGAGCTGATTGTTAGAGACCTTGGAGAAAAAGGACTAAGACTGGCAGTCCTAGGAAACCAGAGGGTAAATGGTAGGAGGACCAGGCCTCCGAGCTGGAAGAGGTTGGATGCAGCGCGGCTTGTCTGAATTAGTAGATATGGCGCCTCCCTTTTCCTAGTCCTGTAGCCTTCTGAGAGAGAAAGACCAAGGTTCTCCCTTGAACATGGGAATATCTCTAGTCCTGTGGATCAGGGAGATGGACTAAAATTCCAGAAGTGTAAACATGGGAAAAATGAGTGGTACGTCGTACAAATATGGCTCCTCCTTTGCTCTAAAATATATGATTTTGATATGCTCAGGTTCTGGAGTTAGAATTTGGACTAGTGGTTAGAAGTAAGAAACTTTTTTTTTAAGACTTTATTTATTCATTTGACAGAGAGAAACAGAGAGAGAGGGAACACAAGCAGAGGGAGTGAGAGAGGGCGAAGCAGGCTTCCCGCCGAGCAGGGAGCCCAATGTGGGGCTTGATCCCAGGTCTCCGGGATCACAACCTGAGCCGAAGGCAGTCGCCCAACCAACTGAGCCACCCAGGCGCCCCCCTCCCCCCGTTTTTAAGATTTTATTTATTTGACAGAGAGAAACACAACTAGAGAGGGAGCACAACATGGGGAGTGAGAGAGGTAGAAGCAGGCTTCCCGCAGAGCAGGAAGCCCAATGTGGGACTCGATCCTGGGACTCTGAGATCATGACCTGAGCTGAAGGCAGAAGTTTAACCACTGAGCCACCCAGGAGCCCGGTAAGAAACTTTTGTTAGTGTTTTTGTGGAACCTCAATTTGCTTGAAAGAACTCAAAGTAGTTACACAGGGCATAAATTTTAGGAGCTTGACTGATACCCTGGCAGGTTGAAAGATCTGCTTAGGACATTTACTTCTACTGGAAGCTCTCAAAAGCTGGCTGCAGTCCACCAATAAGCTTATTACCTGATTTTGAGATATACACAGCAAAGGTGAAGCCCACTGCCTGGCAATCTCATGAGTAGGAAGATTTGGGGAAAGGAGCTTGCCTTGTCATCAAAATGAGGTTCCCAGGGGTGCCTGGGTGGCTCAGTCAGTTAAGCATCTGCATCCAGCTCAGGTCATGACTCCGGGGTCCTGGGATTGAACCCCATGTCGGGCTCTCTGCTCAGTGGGGGGCTGCTGCTCACTCTTCCTCTGCCTGCTGCTTCCCCTACTTGTGCTCTCTCTCTCAAATAAATATTTTTTTTAAAAATGAAATTCCAGTATTGTTTCTGCAGTGAGTTAAGTCTGAGCAGTGAAAGTCACAACAACTCCAGATGCTCTATGTTGACTTCTCTATAGAGGAAAAGAGGTACTAAGCAATCACAACCAATCAATCAATCTTTCTCTCTCTCTCTCTCTCTCCCTCTCCTTCACTTTCCCTTTCTCACCCCCCACCTCCCTCCCATCTCTAATTTTTCATTCCCTCTTTTTCTTTCTTTTACCACCTGTGTGCCTGGTAGAATTTTTGTTTTTTAACTTTCTTTTTAATGCATGGAAGGACTCACAGGAATGTAAATGAGTTATTCTGAGGCAATTAGTGGCAAGAAACAATAAATTAGAGACAGGTCTGCATATTCCTTCTAGCCTAGACTTGGGTTTTAAATAAGACAGTGTATAAAGAGCAGGAGGCAAAAATCTAAGACCCAGCTGGATAGCCAGATTAGGGACCTCAGCATAAAGCCTGGATTCTCAGATGATGACACTGTTAAGCCATGATCAAAGAATAGAAAACTTCCCTACAGAGAAACAATGGAAATGCATGCTCTCTTGGTTTTTAAAGAGCATTTTAGAAAACAAACAAAACAAACAAAAAACCCAAAAAACTTTTCACACCACCAAGGATTTATAACCACAATCTCACCATCACTTAGGTTTGGGGTCAGAATCTATATTCTAGGGTGACATAAAGCTTATCTAAAATTTCATTTAAAGGCATTCTGGCTGGTAGGTTGCCAGGTACCTAGCAGAAGCAAATACCAAATCTCTATAGAGGAACAGGCTTTAAACCCAACTGTCAAAGAATTTCTACAGATAAAGTTAGAAGGAGCAGAAGTTGAGATTCCAGAATCTCTAAAGATAAAATGAAACAAGCCATCATAAGTGAGAGCTGGCAAAAACAACCAAGTACAGATCAGATCTACCAGGGTTGAAGGTTGGCAATTGATAGATACAAATTATAAACTGTCTCTAAAGAAATTTAAGAGAGTGCTAGAGATATGAGGAAGGAACAAGAGACTGTCAAAATCGACTAGAAGTCCTAGAAGGCAGGACTGGGAGCTGCGTGGTAGAGGAACATGGGTGGAATGGGAGGGTCCTGGTTGCCACAAGCCTGGAATTACAGGAGAGGATAATTCAAAGTGTCTAGGGCAGTGCTGGCAGTAACCTCTTGAGCAGAGAGGCTGGTTATCTTTTGTAGCAACCCTTTGGTTGGATATCAGTCACATTATTCACAGCGGATTTGTGTAAGGAACAGAAGAGGTCAGATCACAAAGAAAAAAAAATTATCAAATGAAACAGGAGATGAAAATAACAATCTGCCTTACCAGCAAAATTAAGTCCCATACTTAAAATTCTAGCTAGCTTCTCTCCTTATCAAACAGATCCCTCTACTGAGTCCTTGAAAGTTGGTTCTGAATCCCCACAAGGTCAATCAATAAGATGAGGAAGAGCAAGTAATGTTATGAGACAGTAAGGGGCTGTCTTTGATGTAGTCAGTAAGCAGAGACTGTTGACAGAGTTGACTGCTGAGTCATCAGATTTGGCCATCCCAGTGAAGACAGCCTGGACAGCACAATCCATCAGTTGATCTTCTTGGGAAAGCCTTTCTGGTATTTCAAGGAGGATCTCTCAAAACTGTCAGGGAAGGCAGCAGGCTCTGCTCCACCACCAAACCCGTGAGCCTGGATAAACTTTTGCTTTGTGAGTTCAAAAGATATGGGAAACCCATAACCCTGGCTTTCTTGTTCCCAGATGGGTTGTTCCAAAGCGAGGCTCACAAGGGCCCCTTTTCTTCGGTCTAAGACTGCCTTCAGCCCCTCGTGAAAAGTTTCTCTTGATTCATTCAGGAAATTGTCACACTCTGAGAACTGAGCATTTTGCTGGTGATGATGCCTCCCTATGTGTCAGCAACACAGGTTCCTTGCTGCTTCAGGAACTTCACACTGAGCATCCTTCTGACTGGAATGTTCTTTCTCAAATCTCAAATGGAGGACTCCTTGTTTCAGTTTGAATGTGTTGCTCTTAATCACGTGAGTGTATTTCTCTTAGAGGACTTGCCAGCCTACAAAATTGCAGGATCTGTCAGTGTTGTTACTTCTGCCCCTCCACTGGATGTCAAGCTCGCATGAGAGGAATGCTGTCCTGTTCACAATCCCCAGGATCTGGAGTGTCTAGTCTAGAGGAGTAAATATTTCTGAAATGAATAAATGAATTCTCTTTCATCCTCTAATAATAAGGAGGAGGAGGAAGGAAGGAAGGATAGAGAAAGAAAAAGATAGCAATATAACCCATATGTTTTGAGTCTCTTGAGGCCCATCATTTGGAACAAAATGGTACATGTTTTCTGTCTGTTCTCCCACATAGGTCAAACTATAAGTAAAACAGCTAAAGTTAACTGTACTTGGTTTCTTTGTGGCTTATTTTGAAGTGCCCAGACATTTCTCTATAGTTAAAGCTATATTTAAGGCCCTGGCAGAGGCCTAAAATGATCCCAGTAACTATAAGAAGAGACAGAAATGATAAAAAGCATGCCACTTGCTTGCTTTTCAGTTCAAAGAGCCCCACCAAGCACCTCACTCTTAATTCTGCCATTTTCAGTGTTTCCTGTAGGGTGACCAGTTTGGTCGTGAGTCCTCCCTGGTGTGTGTATGTGAGGGTCTGGGAGGAGCTGGGCTATTTGAAGCTGTACAGAATTCCACAGGCTGGACTGGGGACTTTGGAAAATACTTAACTCCTTGCTTCCTGACAGGCACAGAAGAGTTCATATTGGTATCTAAGCGAGAAATCACCCTAAGAAAACGGTGGCAGTTTAGCTTTTGGGCCTTACTTAGATGGTGTCTGCAGAGGCCCAACCTCAGCCTGTGGAATCTCAGTCTCCCATATACCCCAAGTGATTTCTGTGAGCAGGTGAGTCAGGGATCCCTGATGTCTTAAATCAGTGGATCACATCAAGAGTTGATTTAATACAGCATGGGCTTAAAATGGATTTTCTTTTCTGTGAATGGAGATAAAAAGCATCAGGTGACTATTGCCTGGGAAGTCTCACTGAGCTACATTTTACTCAGCCTGGACATTTAGGATTTTGGAAGAGACTTGTGAAGCCGCATAGCTAATCCCTTCTTTGAATTCCTGACAAATAGACAATCAAAGCTGAACTAGTATTCACCTGTGAGGTATTAATTGAAGGACGGCTGTAGTTTTTTTGTTTTTCTGTTTTTTGTTCTCAAAGCTCACCTCCCTCAAAGCACTTCTTTCCACACATCTATCCCCCCATTTGTAAAAAAGACTATTCATCATCTTCGGAAGAACTCCACTCTCAAGAAATGCCGGAATTAAAATATCCAGTCTCACCGATGATTCAAAATCCTCTTTCTTTACAGCTTAATTGCTGCTTTCAGTTTCTACTAACTCGGCAGGTTGGGCTGCTGCTGACAGATTTGTAACAGCCCAGAACTTTGCCTTTGCCATTTCAGTCCCTTGAATTGAACTTTTGTTTCGGGTTCTTTTGATGACTTTTCTAGGAAACTGTTTCCTAGAGGAAGCAATGTTTCACCTGACAGTTCTTGGGATTCTTGAATCTACCTTTGTACCAGAACCGCTTACCAGGAAAGCCTGTACGCTAGAGCCCTAACAGGCTAAGTTTTCCAGGGGATTCTCCCGCCTCCAGACCTCTACCAGCTTTGGAGTAAGCCAGCTTTAGGGAATCACCCAACTTGTTCAACATCATTAGACTCAGAGACAGGTACCATGATTTTCCCCATCCTCATTATTCTCAGGGACGTTTTCAGAATATTATTATTTATCTTCATCCTGTACATTGCCCTCCCCCACCCCCTGCCATGGCTCAGTGAACTTGCAAGCAAGTATTTGCATTTCTTCCCCCTCTTTTTCCTGAGGTCCCTCAAGAACACAATGCTGGCATGTTATATAAATTTCATCTCAACAGGAAAAAAGAAGACAACATTGGCTTTTTTATTATTCATTCTGCACACTTGGGATTAGAGGGAATCCCTTAAACGGGATTAATCCCTTTGATCCCTGCCAAAACAAACAAACATAAACATCCTTTGGAAGTATTTTTCTTTGTATCCATGAAACATTTAGAAATAAAATTCTGTAAACATCTTGTCACAGATACTTTTTTTTATTTTTAAATCTCACTGGCCTGATTTTATGCTTCTTATCTCTTCTCTTTGCTCTTTTTTTCCTCATCTGTTAGTTTGCCTTCTTCATTTGTAAAACCTATAAAACCAGATCTCTCTCTTTTTAAACTTTGTTTTGTTGTTGTTATTGTTGCTATCTTTCTTAAGAATTCTGAAAGGACTGCCATCCATTTTCCTAAAGTCCCTGTTTTCTGATTTAGATGAAAACGAACAGCAAGACATTTGCAAAAAATCAAATGGTTAAGGATATTTTCAAAGTAATACAAATTGAACACATTGGAATTCAGATTTTCTGGCTTCTTCATTGCTACTCTTTGATTATTTCTTTTGCCTCATGATCTATTTTTCAATGGAAATAGATATAATATTGGATTTGTAATATCCTTTTTCCTCTCTTTGAAGCCCTAAACCATGTATTAGTTATCTTTTCCCAAATACTCTTTTAGATCTCTCAGGGTTAGTCACATGTTAGACTCTGGACAATTCCTCTTTTTGCAAGTATCTATAGATCCTAGCAGAACCCTGCCAAAACCTCAAATAGAAAGCAGATAACAGCCGCCTTGTGGGACAGACACTTGAAGCAGTCACAGAGGAACCAAAAGGACCTTTATTGGCAGGCATAGGTGTTCATGGAGCAACTAAATCTGATTTTTTTTTTTTTTTCCCAACACTACAGACCGTCCTGGCTTTACTTGGGAGTTGGAGACTATAGACCTTTTGGGAGACAACGGTAGAGGTGGGAACCATAACAGCAGCCCTGGTGTGTCAACTGTCCCATAATTTCCCCGTGTTTAGTGCAGTGACTCTGCTCTTACCTACCCATGCCTATCCAAAGAACTGTCTTTTACTCTTATCTGAAAATAAACCTGTAGTTGCCTGAAGCCTGGATTAGGGGAGAGGATCTAGGAGTTTAACTGCTTTTTAAATGGAATTTCAAGTAGTCATCTTGTTTGCAACCTCACCTTTGCCCTCTTACCTCCAGAAGAAGTTGATGCCTCAAGGGCATGGATCTTGGAGGGTTTTGCAGTGTGAACTGGGTTGTTCGGAGGTTTCCCCATTGTGGGACTGGGAGTCAGCTCTCTCAGCTGAATGAGTGAGTACATCTCTCTCTGACATCCAGTTTTAAAATACGGCCGTGCTGTTTTCCCCAGTTGTCTTTGTCTGTCTTTGTCGATACCTTTAAAAGAAAATTTCTGTGTGGTCATTTTAATGGGGTTTCAGAAAAGACCACTGATAAATCGGTGGGTTAAATCTGCCATCTTTAGGCACACCTTTTTTTTTTTTTTTTTAAATATTTTATTTATTTATTTGACAGAGAGAAACACAGCCAGAGAGGGAACACAAGCAGGGGGAGTGAGAGAGGGAGAAGCAGGCTTCTCGCCGAGCAGGAAGCCCGATGTGGGACTCGATCCCGGGTCTCCGAGATCATGACCTGAGCCGAAGGCAGTCGCTTAACCAACTGAGCCACCCAGGCGCCCCAACACCTTTTATTTTAAGTAAGATTACAGGTTCCTTCCATATCTATGTCCAGGGTCCATGTCATTTTTTCACCATAACTTGATCAAGGAGATGAATAATGCTGAGCTGATCAAAGCATTTTCAAAGTGAGCTGAGTTTTGGATAAAAGTGGAAGGGAATCATAGTCTGTTGGAATAAAGATTAAAATGGGAGACTCTATTTGCTAAAGGTACTGTGTTGTGTTTCCGTGTCCATACTATTTCTAACCAAAGCATAATAGATAGTGTTTTGAATTTAGAACTTGAAGAAGGTGTGGTTATGAATAGTGATCTTGTTGTTTATGTAGGGTAATTATAGAAGCATAATGTTTATCACATGATAGCATAAAATTCTTAAGAAATTTTGATTTTTTTAAGTCTAATTAATGCTATCTTCCTCGTAGTTACTGACTGATAACAGTGGCATCATACTATGATCCATACCACTGTGTTAAGGGAGAATAGAGACTGATATTGTTATCTCAATCATTTTCTTAGAATTTGGTAATTTTTAGCATCTCTCCCAAAACATTGAGAGCCACAAACTTTATTCATTGAAATGTCTTTGTAAATGGAGTGTTCTTGTAAATTTCTTTGTTTTCTAAAGGTTACTTGAAGTCAGTTAAATTTATCTTGTGAATTATTACTGGTTTTCCTCCTGTGATTTTATTTTACATCTGACTCTGGCACTTAAATTTTTATATCCTTAGGACTTTTATCAGACATATGACTGAATGATTTGATTTATAAACAGCCACATTGATATTTCTATCAATTCATATTGTTATAAAAATTTATACCCAGTTGCCAAAGACAGTGATAAGAAGAGGCATGGGCTATTTAACATTCCAGACAGCCATTAGAGAAACTCTTGTGATTTATCCCTAATACATTATGATTATTAACATGGCGCCTGATGAAATTTTCCTTACAAAATAAGTACATCCACCAAATAATTCTCACTAAATCAAAGTCTATTTGCTAGGAGATCACATGTAGCTTATCTTGACATATGTCTATATATTTAAAGAGTAAGAAAAAAAAATAAGTTGGTTTATTACTTTGAGACTGCATTTCCTGGAGACCTAGATTCTTCAGGGTCCCCAGTGGTGAGTGAGGAGGACATAGGAACAAGATGACTCTCATTCCACCTGCCCTCATATCTGTGTCTTTCTTAGCAGTCCTAATACTAGTTGAATTAAATATTTGGTTTTCATATAAAATTTCACTTGGAAAGAAAAGATCGTGGCAGAGACAGATTTTGAAAATTAGTGATATACTATATGCTCCTAAGATTTTTGTCTGAAGTAACCAGATAATTGACCGGAAAGTTAATTGTAAGGCTCATTTATTTAGGTATCTGACCAATCTGTGATTATACTCATGGATCTGAAGATTATGATGATATAGAAGCTCAGCTCTTTGCAGATAGGCAGACCTGCTCTGAGATAGCCAGATGAGTACAAAGGATGAATTTTTTACCACATTCTAAGCTATCAGCTTGTGTACATTCTACCCAAACAAGTGAGAATGGGTTTGGCCACCTCTCTGTCTCTGCTCTGAGTTTCCTAGCAGCCCCTAGTCCAACCTGCTGCTCCTAGGAGCCTCTCTCATCACTCCACACAGACTCTCCGCCCTGCCCTTCAGGCCAAGAACAACACTCCGATTATAAGGTGTGATGTCCAATCTCTTGGCACTTATCATTTTCATTGTTTTCTTTAGAAATTGTCATGATTTTCAGTTTTTAGAATAACACAAACATAATATTTGCAGCAGAAATAAGTTAGAATGTTCTAAAATATCTCCCTAAAACATTTTATTTTCTTTATAGTGTATCATTTTCTTCCCTGATAGCTACAGATGAATTGGAAGCCTTTTCCTACACTGTAATGATATATTGAATTATACCAATGCAGTTTAGCAGAACTAATGCTTACTCCCTTGCTGGGTAAGTCAATCTGTTCATTTTCTGTAACACAAAAAGGAAATTATAATGAATGAACTTGGGGATAATGTTCTAAATTTATATAAAGTTATCATAGTAACAGAAAGTACTTGCTATAGGGCTACTCTCTGGCAGGGTGAGGGAAATTTTATTTCTTTAAAAGTTTAAAAACTAAAATTTAGAATTGAGCATCTAAAACTGGAAAGAATATTAACAATTTATTGAGTATCTTCTCTTTTAGTGGTTGCTCGATACAAGAGTTTAGAGCGATGAGCAGTAGAACTAACTGGTGGCTTACTTTGGATCTCTTTAGTATTTTGAGACTATGAGGTCCCTTCCGGTGAACAATAATAATTAGATAGCCAGACAAGATCCTGAACTATTTACGGTAGAGGAGATACTTGAGCTGTTTGGAAGGCATGCATGAATACGAGAAGTCAGAGAAAGGGTACTTTAAGTGTGAGGAATGATATCAAGTAAAATTCAATGTATCTTCCGAGCACTGTCAGTAAGTCAGCTTGATTAGATAGAAGGGCTTGAAATGGCGGGGAAAAAAGAGTGGCAAAGAAATATTGACTTTAGATTGCAGATGACTAGAAACCCAATCTGAAAAAAACATGCTTTATTGTGATAAGCAATTGTTCACTGAAAGGTTTTCAGTTTGGTTTGGGAGTAATACTGGGTCACATATGCAGTGTTGGGGGACTGCCTAGGGCACAAAGTGGCTTCTGAGAGTGTACAGTGGAGATTGGAGGACTGGAGACATGTGAGTGGACTCTTAGGAAAGGCCAGCCAGAAAATGAGAGAGTCTGAAGTAGCAAGAAGATGGGGGCATGAAAAGGAGGAGAAAACAACGTTCAAGGAGCAGGGCTAGAGGTAACTTGATGGCTACTTTTGTTTACTGAAAAAAAAAATTTTTTAATGGAGTATGGGGGAGGAAACAAAACCGTTGCTTTTATGTTCTCATGAAGCATATTTATTGTTCATTTAACAAGCAGGTCTCTAAGTTGGGGATGGCCAAATTCATTGACAATATTATTCCCTCCACATACACAAAAACAGAAACCAAAAAACATTTAATAGTGTTTAAAAGTCTGCCAGATACTTGATTTGATTGTATGATGTTACTATGTAAATAAGTGTTTTCTTCTGCTCCGTATTATATTCACACAGCAGATGATTCGTGTCTTTGATTTAACATTCACAGCTGCCAGAAGCTCATGGTATCACGTGTGTTGCAGTCCCTCCAATTCCTGGCTTTGCAGCTCGTGGTCCACTTGCAGGCTAGGTCTCTTGGCGAAGGGCTAATCTGGAGAGCAGGCCTGGCAAACGACCCAGTATCTGCCTCCCAGGTGGTCATTCTTGGTGCAACATATAGGGCATGATTTTTATAATGTTAGATTAAAAATGAAAAACATTATGTGTTTGGAAAAAAGTGGCATTAAAAAAATATACTTAGCTTTGTCTTGGGTTCATTGAATCTGAATGGGTTATTTAACTTGCTCAGATACATTTTAATTATGCATCTAAAATTGTGTGTTGGAAAAGGATTGTGAGTGTGGGATTTCACAAAGATCTCAGACATAGCCCTTAAGAAACTCAAGGATCTCCTCTAAGGATGATGTGCTACTTGGAGTCCTTCTTTTGGTAGTCTTTGCCCCATGACAGCTGTGGTTTAAATTGTCATGCAGTTGACTTAAGCGAGGTGATATTACTATTAATCAATAGTGTTCAGATATTTATTTAGTATCCACTATGAGCAAGTCACTCTTCTAGATACTATGAGGAATACAAAGTTGAATAGAAGAGCCGCTATGTATAACTTCAAGGACATTTTACTTTGTAATGTCCAGAAATACACTGCTCTCTTCGCTATCTCTGATTTCAGATAGCTACATCTTGAACGATGTGATAATTCATGACATGAGAAATAAAGTATCATGATGATTAAGATGAACCTGATTCAAATGAAATTTGAGGGGCGCCTGGGTGGCTCAGTTGGTTAAGCGACTGCCTTCGGCTCAGGTCATGATCCCGGAGATCCGGGATCGAGCCCCACATGGGACTCCCTGCTCCGCGGGAAGTCTGCTTCTCCCTCTCTCACTCCCCCCTGCTTGTGTTCCCTCTCTGGCTGTGTTTCTCTCTGTCAAATAAATAAAATCTTAAAAAAAGATGAAATTTGATACATCCAGAAAGAGAGTATTACCTACCAGAAGAAAACTAATAGATGGGCCTGATTTCCAGTCAGCCGAAGGCCCATTTCATTTGGCTTAGGTGATAGACACGGAGCTTAAGAAGCAACTTCGTGTATGTGCAGGTGTATTTGATACGGTCAGCCCCTCAGTGTGGTTTGAGATCTCACTGGGAAATGCTCTTCGTCCCTTGATTTATTTATTATCAAGTAATACAGTCCAACCAATGCTGAAAAAGGGATGGCTTATAAGTTCACATATGAACTGTTGTCCCTACAATGTTGCATGGATTTATTGACTACAAAGGTAACCTCATTTTTGTTTTGATGAGGAGATGTGATGGGTGTTGGGAGGCCAGCAAATCTTTTAAAACATTTTCGATGTCCTTTAGGACATTTTGGTATGTTAGAAACAGGTTACATCTTTGAATGGCTAGAAACTTGATTCCAGGAAAAATTTATGGTAGTAATCTTCACAAAGTAAAGAGGTGGTAGAGGCGCAGAGCAGTGACACTCAAGGACCCACAGATGTTTTGATTAGGAAAGACAGTGAGAAGAGGATCACAGTCTTCAAATATTTGAAGAACTATTAGATGAAAAAGAGAAATTTATTCTATAGGAGCCCGAAAGTGTAAGTAAGAGATAATAAAGAAGTATTTAGGCTCAACATAACACAAAAGCTTTTGAGTAGCCAGAGCTTGCCAACAAATTCTGTGGTCTGATGCACCATGAGCTGCCTCCAAGTCTAGTCCATTCTTTCACTAGATGGTGCACTTCGTGAGAACGTGTGGCCCGTTAGCAGGGACACCATAACAAGAGATTCAAATGGGAGGCTGACCCTTAAGGTTTGTTTCAACCCTGAAGTGAGCACTTCTGTGATTTTGCAGAAATGCATCTGTGGGACTAAGGTTGGCTCCACCATCATCAAGGCAAAATAGATCCCTTGATTGCCAGTTGTCTAGTTTTTATACATGAGATGACTTTGAAAAATGAGAGGAGACTTTGGGCTCTGAAATGATCGGAAAGGAAATGATATTCAGCTCCACATTCCTTATTCATCAGAACAATTCTGCAGCTTATGAGATTAAGCATCTGGCTGAGTTAAGGGCTTAGGTGGAAGGAACCTGGCTTAGATTTAGCCAAGAGGAGAATAATTCTTCCTTGCCATGAGAAATACTATGATTGCTAGCCATGTCTTCCTTCCCAGGGAAGACTCTCTGACTTAGTCTTTGCTGACACAACTTTGGGTTCTCCTAGATGTGCCTCTGTTCCTGGAGGTAGTAAAGACTACTAGGTGTTGGTGCAACTGGAGGAACGTGGAACTCTTGTCAAATAAGTATTTCATTATTATAAACCCTTCACGCTTGGACACCGATTTTGGATTTCTGGCATGTACTTGAGTTTGACCACTACCAGGGACTTTGTAGAGGTCAAAAGGCATTGGGCTGTTAATTAGTGGTAAAGATTCAAAGCAGATTTTCCCCAGATTATATTTTCTGAAGATTGGCAATTATATTTTCTGAGCTTGCCACCAGAAAGAGAATTTCATCCTCTCAAGACCCTCCTCACGTGGGCCATTTCACTTAGGAAGATCAACTCTAGTATGATTCTTTTTCAAGCATCAAATTAAGTAATAATTTATTTAAAAAATATGACCCATGTTCTTACTGAAGGTAGAACTAGACAGGTCTTTGTAACATCCCTGAACTGATAAGAATCTCACAGCGGTAACTATCACTTAAAGCAAATTTTAAGTCCTGTTTTTCTGACAGAGCAGTTAGACCTGGAATTTGCCTCTGTATTCAACCTACATTTGGTTTTACTTGTTAACTACAAAAATAATATATGGTTTTTAAAATTTCAGGTGATTTGGGTCACATGGTTTTTTTTAAATATGAAATTGAGTTGGTGGTTTTAATGTCCTGCACCATGCATCCCTTTACGTTGCATATGGCTTACTGCTTAGAAGACCTTGTAGAGCCTCATCTCTCCAATAAGTTGTGAAGAATATATTTCTTTTTTTTTTTTAAGATTTTATTTATTTGACAGAGAGAAACACAGCCAGAGAGGGAACACAAGCAGGGGGAGTGAGGGAGGGAGAAGCAGGCTTCCCGTCGAGCAGGGAGCCCGATGTGGGACTCAATCCCGGGTCTCCAGGATCATGACCTAAGCTGAAGGCAGTCGCTTAACCAACTGAGCCACCCAGGTGTCCTGTGAAGAATATATTTCTTAATTAGTTTGTGCCAGCATTCCTCAAAGTGTCATCTGAGAGCTAGTATTAGTTCATAAATTATAACTAGTTCACAAGGTGAGTATAAAAATTACCAGAATTACCAGCATTTAGAAACTTTTCGTAGCATTTTTACTTTATCATAACAATTTCATTGAATTTTATGAAACGTAACCAGTCTGCAATGGATTGGAATGAGACGGAAAAAAAGTGCTTCTCACCCCAAATAGTTGGGGAGGTACTGGTTACCCTTTCAAGATGATAGTATCAAAAGAGGAAAAATGGGCAAACAACTTCAAAAAGACCAACAGATGTTCCCAAAGCAATATAGGTAAGAAAGTTCAGCTTAATGCTTTCCAAGGTTCCTAATCCAAATATGACTTGAGGATCTCATATAGATCTCCAGGCCTCAGAATTCCTCTCTCCTTATCCCGTCATGGTGCCAAAACTCCTCGCTGCTCATCTTTAACAAGAATAGTTGTGTCTGGAAGTCATTATTTAATATGCAGGCTGTCTGGAATTGCCTATTTTCCCCTCCCTCATACATGTGATTCTTTCATGAGGTTCACAGAGCTGAGGTTCTTGGGGTGCATTCTCATCTAGCAGGCCCTGGGGTGATGAGCATCATCCACTTAAGGTCAAAGAAAAGGAAACGTCACTACTGCACAACCAGATTGCAAAGTGCTGGCAACAGAGGCTGTCTGGGATTGGACTTCTTGCCTATTTTCTAACTCCTGCATCCTCCCTTGCTCTGAAAAGATGCTGCCTTATGATGGTTTTAGAGTGAAGGGAGAGGACAGAAAAGAAGGAGAAGAAATGGATGGAAGGGAAAGAGAAGCAGGGGTAGAAAGCTAGTGTAGGGTATGGAAGAGGGAACCCTGAGTGAACTTGGTGTTCAAGAATATATGAAATGTAAGTTTAAAACCTTTAACATTTTGTCTTCTAGCCATGGATACTTCTCAGCCACTTACGCTGAATCATCTGTGTGTGAGATTCTTTATGTTTCCATGTTTTCTTAATTCTAGAGCAATTGAATTTAACCTCGAGTTTTGATACTTGATTTTAAAATATTGTTCCAGCCAGAATGGGTAGTATAAATGGTCCACTTACTGAATTACCCTCTATCTATGACACTGAGGACCACACAATTTACAATATTAAAATAATCTCAATACTGAGTGTAAATGATGTGCATTTCACTTGATTGCTGGTTAAAGATTATACAAGACTATGCGAGTTTGAGCCAGGTCCATTTTTTACAGAATATGAAAAAGCTAGTTCCTCAAACTTTTCATCAGACACTTTGAATTACAGATGTGATGAGTCACTCTGTCTTCATCCTGTTACCTTTACTATCTCACTTCATATTTCATATGTGCATGAAAGGCTTCCATTGATGCCCAAATAAAGGCATCTGTGGTGAAATGAATCCACTGTCATGGCAGGCACTGATTCCAGGAAGGAGAGTTTCATAGCTCATCGCCTGCTATTTTTTAGGTAGGTAGATTATTTCAGATTGGTTCTCTGCTACCAAAGAGGATTTTATGAATGTGCTTTTGGCTAGCTCGACTTAGAGATTTTTGCTTCTTAAGTATGTCTTAAGGATGTCTTAAGTAATTACAGTGCTCTTGCCTCACTTTATAGGGCCTTTGATTTCTGTATTAGCATCATCATGAACATGACCATCATCACATTAGTATTTATTGAACCATCTCCATAGCAGGTGGGTGGAGATTACCCCATACATCATAGATTCAAAGGCTCGATATAAAATAGGGCTGAGGGGAGGGAATGGAGATATTCTATGCCAGGAATGCTACAAGTTCTCACATTTGACCTTCTTGGCAATGCTGTTAGGCTGGGACTTTTATCTTTGTTTTGTTTTGTTTTGTTTTTAAAGATTTTATTTATTTATTTGACAGAGAGAAACACAGCGAGAGAGGGAACACAAGCAGGGGGAGTGAGAGAGGGAGAAGCAGGCTTCCCACCGAGCACGGAGCCCCATGTGGGACTCGATCCTGGGTCTCCGGGATCATGACCTGAGCCGAAGGCAGTCGCTTAACCAACTGAGCCACCCAGGCGCCCTATCATTGTTTTTAAAATAAGAAAATTGAATCTCATAGAGCTTAAGCCACAAGCCTAAACAATTCAAACTCAGGTCTTTGGGGTTCTGGAACCCCTATTCTTTACATGACTCTACCACCCATTTACTTTTAAGTGTATTTAGAATGGTTTTTGTCCTCCATTTATTTCTCTATGTTAATGTGGTTTTAGTTCTTTAATATTTTATGAGTAATTGCGAGAGCTTGAATCCATTTCCAGATTACATTGTATATTATTTAAAGATCAGTAATACAGATTTTTTAAAGGCACAGGAAGTAGTACCAACCATACCACAATGAAAAAAGAGGAGGTCTGTGCTTTAGGTTTAGGCCTACAATAAAATGACTAACTTTTAGCAAACATATATAAAATGAGAAAGTAAGAATACATAAATTCTTAGGTCTAAATTGAAAATTATATAAATCTGCACCAAAAAACCTTAAAAAATATTCTTGACCTGTTTTAATTTTATTTATTATCAGAATGAACTTTTTAAAAGAAATTTTATTTTTTCTGACTTTGAATAGATTTGAATGAAGATGAAATAAATGTGGCCTGATTTCAACACTTCATAATAATAACAATATCAACAATAGCAAAAATACTAATAATAGTAGTGTGCCTCTTTTTAAAGGCATACATTATCTTTAACTCTGCAAAATTGTTGAGTGGTGGGGGATGGACTGAATGTTTATGCCCACCTAAAATTCATGTGTTGAAATCTTCCCCACCTAATGTGGTATCAGGAGGTGAGCATTTGGGGAGGCAGTTTGGGTTCTGTGAGGTCCTGAGGGTAAAGCCCTCATGAATGGGTTGAGTGCCCTTGTAAAAGGCAGAGGGTAGTGCTCCCTCCATCTGCTCTCTGCCACATGAGGACACCCTGGGTGGTGGGCAGTCAGCAACTGGAGAGATGGTTCTCACCAGAACTCAGCCATGCTGTCATCCTGATTTCAGGCTTCCAGCCTCCAGAACTGTAAAAAATAAATTTCTGTTTCTTATAATAAATCCAGTTTATGGTATTTCTATTATAGCAACCTGAATAAAGATGTCCCCAGTTTAAGAGAGTAGAAAATTGATGCTCAAATAAGTTGAGGGGTGCCTGGGTGGCACAGTCGTTAAGTATCTGCTTCCGCTTAGGTCGTGATCCCGGAGGCACAGAATTGAGCCCCGCATTGGGCTCCCTGTTCGATGGGAAGCCTGCCTCTCCCTCTCCCACTCTCCCTGCTTGTGTTCCTTCTCTAGCTGTGTTTCTCTCTGTCAAATGCATAAATAAAATCTTTTTTAAAAAAAGTTGATTTCATGGGGGTGACAAGATCTATTACAAGTGGGACTTGAATTTATAGGTTTATCTGAATTCAAAAACCCATTTTCCTAATGTCATTTCCTAGAACGGCCCTGTTCCCAGCAGTCCTTGAGCTTCCCAAGTTGGTGAAAACTCTGCAGCTCAGTGTTAGACACAAGCAGATATGACAGTATACAGGGCAACAAGGGAAGCTCTTCCTTGTTCCCCTCAAGGAATGACATAGAGCCCTTTGGTGGAATGGAAGCAATCAGACCATTGGTTTATATTCTAAATATATTTACCATTGCTGACAAGAGAGAAGTTTTGAATAAATACAAGATTTCACCTTAAAAGATGAATAGAAAATTTGAAGTAATTTTCCTAAGAAGTATTTCAGGATGAATATATAAATAGGTTATAAATAGGTTCCAGAATCATTTGGATAAGATGGTGGTGGATTGCATAGGTCATTACCAAGTCATGAATTGATGCTTTGTACAGTTGCTTGATGTTTGCCAGAGTTACTGGATCTCCTTGAGGGAAACTAACCTTCTTTCCCAAAGAGTAATAGTAATGAAACTAACAATGACAACTACCACATTAATGATGGGCTACTCTGTGCCAGTTATGAAATTGAGTGCTTTACATTTATTCTTTTTTTTTTCTTTTTAAGATTTTGTTTCTTTATTAGAGTGGGAGAGAGAGAGGGAGAAGCAGATTACCCACTGAGTCGGTAGCCCAACAGGGGCTAGATCTCAGGAGCCTGAGATCATGACCTGAACCAAAGCCTGAAGCTTAACCCACTGACCTACCCAGGTGCCCCTCTTTCTTTTAATTCTGCTAACAGCCATATTTGGCAGAAAGCATTATTTCTGTTTTACAGATGAGAAGTCAGAGGCCCAAGGAAGTTCAACATCTTGTCCAAAGTCACATGGACGTAGAACCACAGTTTAGACTCTGGGTCTGCGCAGTGTCCATCCATCCTTCCTTCCTTGTGTTTTTTGGGGTTTTGTTGTTGTTGTTGTTGTTGTTGTTGTTTTAACTCTGTATTTGGAAATAACTCCAAGTTTACAAAAAGTTGGGGGAAAAAAAAGGAAATGTACAAAGAGCTGCTTATACTCAGATATGCCTGTTAACATTTCATCCTATTTTAGAGCCCACACACTCCTGTTATACTGCCTCACCCCAAAGAGTACATCATTTATTTTTAGAGTCCTGGATTGAGTTGATCTCATGGTCAGCCCTGTGTGCCCCACCTAGTTTGGTGCCCTAGTGAAATTCTAAGCTTTATATATCTTTGAAATAGAAGACTCTGTGTTACACTGTGGTTATATAAAGACTGTACATGAGTCTAATACATAAGTCTTTTCTGGGGTGGGAAAAGACTGCCTTGTGAAAATTGCTCTTCTAATATGCTTTCAGTTCTGCTGAGTATTTTCCAAAAGATATTAACAAAAGACTGATTAAATAATGCATCTTTTGTTCTTTTGCCTGGCTGGATTTCCTTTTTGAGTAACAGTTTTTTTTTCTTCTTTTTAGGTTAGTTTATTTACAGAATTGTTGAGGTAAAAATTAAATGCAAGTCACAGTTCTCTAGGCTTTCCAAGGATATGCCCAGAAGAGGGCAGACTTGCATGCTCTAACTGTTCCCGGTGTAATTAAGTGATCTGTATGCAGACAGTGTACAATAGTGATAAAGAGAGATTTAATAATAAACAAAACGGAAGGCTTATTTTTATTTGGTACAATATTTCTAATAAGACGTTAGATTCACAAGGTTTACAAGAACGATATACTCTATTCAGTGTGATTCAAAGAAAACATTTGTTTGAATCTATTTTTCTTTCCAGGAAAACACTACTTTCCTTGGTATTTCTGAGGATTTTTTTTTTTTAAGTTTTTCAGGCTGGGTGTGTGTTTTTCCTGTTGGAAAGTCACTGAGTCAAGTTCAGTGGTAAATGCTTTCAAAGGCAGAAAATTTGTAAAGATAAAAAGTTTATCTAGAGTTTGCAGCATTACTTAATTTGCTCTGCTGCTAAAAAGGAGTTGGGTAGTGAGAATCTACTAGTTATGAACCAATTTCTTGATTGTGACCTGTCAGAGCAGAATTTATACCGTCTGTCCCCTTTCACTCCTCGGGACTTAATCACCCAGCCTTAACCTGCCCCAGCCTGTGCCACCTGGTGCCCTTGGTGACCCTTCTAATACCACCACCTAGTGGCTGTTTCCAGGAACTCTGAGAGCTCTCCCAGCATCTTTCACCCCATCTTATTTGTAAACATCCATAATTTTGTGTAAGATTCTTTTGAATACGATGTAACAATTTTCCTCCTCTTCATCCATATTCCTACTTCTGCCTTGATATGTTGGAGAACTATCCCTGTATCTCCTTGGGTAGAGGGAGATCTGAAGCTTAGGCAATTTAGAAGTCATCCTTTTAAAAATATATATACAAAATTATGAATTACTATTAGATATAGGCCTTGGGAAGGGGGCTGTGCAGGTGAAGAGTGATGAATACTATAATTTATTAACTTTTCTTTATCCCCCCCTTACTGTGCTCATCCATTTCCCCCGCTTCTGTCCGTTTGTTCCCTATGTCAACTTAAAAATGCAAAAACAAAACAAAACAAAAACAGTAAAAAGCCAGTCTGGTTATCCTACTTGCTAAATATTGACCTGAAGAGTCAATTTCATTTTGAGATGAAATTAGATACAGTGAATAATGCCAGTGACCTCTAGAGACCTTTTCCTAATTTCCTCCCTTCCCTCTCTATTCAATCAGATCTCATCCCACAAACAAGCAGTCAGAGTGAATATAAGGATGCTTCTTACTCTGTCTATCAATTCTGCTTAATTATCAGTGTTATAAAAGTATTAGGTTTTATTTTAAAAATCAGTTTTTATTTCTAATATATGTCCATTTAGCTACACTCTAGGGCATTCTGGCCTGGCTGAAAAAATCAACTACCGCATATCGTACCTTTATTAAGGAAGTTGATACCAGTGTTCCAAACAACAAGCTTAGCAATGAAATTTGAGAAGACAACCTGTTTGTAAGCTTGGGCCAGTCTTTCTGATCTGGAAGGCAGTCTGGTTTTACTCAATATTCTCTATGTAGTGCCCCTAGTCTTCAGGCCCATGTCATAGCTCTGGTGATGGCTTACCATATTGGCACACCCCTCCCACTATTCTATATTTCTCCACATTTCCTTGCTTTAAAATCGTATGTCTTTATAAATTATCATATGTTACTGTGCCTTCAGCAGAACATTAGTAGTGTTTGTCATGAAGCAGAAAACAACCACAAAAATAAATACAATAGAATTAAATACTAAGGAGATACTGAGGCCTACCTGCTGCCCACTCCCTCTCTTTAAAAAGATTAGAAAATGCTGGAGAGGCTTGAAGTATCAAGTTAGAAGCTAAGACTTTATTCTAGAACCTAATCATGGGGCTTCAGAGAGAAAAGAGGGCTGCATTTCTAAGTGATTCAGTGGTACTTAATCTTCCATCTAGGTTCTATCTAAGATCATGTTTGGGAAACTCTGATGGAGAAGGTCCTTGCATTTACTTTTATAGTCATTGCTCATGTTTTATGAAATTCTTTTCATTAGCTTACTATGGGATGGAACTCTAAGTAGCAATATGTTGAGGAACACAGTCTTACCCTGTTTTTTTTTTTTTGATTTTACATGTTATTTTCCCAGATTTTATTGGTATTATACCTCCTTCCCAGAATTATAGTGTTTTGATTTTATTTTTGTTTTTAAGATTTATTTATTTATTTTACATAGAGGGAGGGGCTGAAGGAGAGGGAGGCAGAGAATCTTAAGCAGGCTCTATATCCAGTAGGAAGCTCAGGTCTGTCCCAGGACCCTGAGATCCTGAGGTCATGAACTGAGTGGAAATCAAGAGAAGGAAGCCTAAGAGGCTGAGCCACCCAGGAACCCCTGTTGTGTGTAGTGTTAAATACAATCAACAGCAGTGAAAAATGCTAGAACAGTGCTTGGCCCTCAAAAACAGCAGTGCTCGGTGCCTGGATGTCTCCATCATTAGGTGTCTGCCTTCCGCTCGGGTCATGATCCTGGAGTCCTGGGATCGAACCCCACATCTGGGCTCCCTGCTTGGCAGGAAGCCGGCTTCTCCCTGTCTCAGTCCCCCTGCTTGTGTTCCCTCTCTAGCTGTGTTTCTCTCTGCCAAAGAAGTAAATAACATTAAAAAAAAAAAAAAAAAGTGCAGTGCCCTCACTTCTCACTCTTCCCACCCAAGGAGGAGCTGGGAAGTAGAATGGGGAGGGAAAGAGCTGCTCATCTCCATTGCTGTTTGAAAGGCATTACAAGCCCCTTTATAAAATACTTATGTAATGATTTGAGTGAAAGTTACATTTAGAGCTTATTTTAAAATTGAATTTATATCAATATCACTGACTTTTTTTTTCAGTTTCAGAAAATGGAATATCAGAAACACAGTAGTGAGGATTTACTTGGATTGACATTCTAAATAGAGATTTCTCAGTGTAGTATTCATACATATGAGTATATTCATAATTTGAAACATTTAAGGATGTGTGTGTTGGAGCTGTCAGAAGATTTTGGTATCTGACATTGTAAAAAAGTGAAACAAAATTTAAGAAACACAGATACTCTATTCACATTTATGCACATAAGTTATAACTAACATCACACGTATAAAATCAAAGTATGCACTTTTTGAATAAGGACAAAGCATTTGTTCTTCAAATGAAATGGAGGGAGCCTTCAAGAGATTGCTGCAGCTCTAAATGGCCCTTGCCAATTTTTTAAAAAGTATTATCTAGAACACCTTAAGGCTCAAAGTGTAGTAATGTAGTTACTACAGGGCTGTTAGATTCATTGCCAAATAGTGTTCAGAATCCAGAGATCAAATAAATGAGATTTTAATTGGATTTTAAAGCTAAGGTGAATAGGTAGATAAGGTAGAATTAGTCAGAAGCATATTAACATAATAAAACCTTTGGTTCTCCTGAAGCTCTTGCACTAAAGACCGGGCAGCCATCACTGATAAAAGATGTCAGGGAGCAGTCCGGGGAGATGGACATTGATAGGTGGGGGCTCTGGGATCCAACATAATCATATTACCTAGAGCAGTGGAAAACCAGAGGCCTGACTTGAGCTGTTACTTGTAGAATTTTTGAACACAGAAGGAAATCTAGTTTTAGCAAGCTGATAGGACTCCTCAAACACAGAATTTATTATTTTTTGTGTCTTTTTCTGTTCTCTTAATGTATCTACTGAAGTTATTTTGTGTTCTGTAACCTTTTAAAAATATTTTTCCCTAACATTCTTAGTTTCTTGTTGTTGTTGTTGTTGTTGTTGTTGTTGTTGTTGTTGTTTTAGCACATTAGTTGCTTTCCCCCTAAAAATTTAGGCTTTGGGAGTTTTCTTTTGGCTTTCTGTTTTGCTGGTTTTTTAAAAATATCTTTATTACGTATTTTATGATTAGTCATTTGTTAGTAAACTCAATTAGAAAGCTATTAAAACTAAAAGTTTAGTGAGAAATCTAGATGTAGGTAGAGAGAATGAATGGTTGTTTTATGTCAGTAATGATCAATTATGAAATATAAAGAAAAATCTTACAGAATTTTGAAGTCATAATTTTCTTATTAAGCACATACACATTACAGATGAACTTATCTGGGCAAAGGTCAATACTGAGTCTGTTTCTCCTCATAAATTAGGTAAAGAACATCATGTTATTTCTGTATATGGATCATGAACATATAGAATATAAGAGAAAATTTATATGCAAAGAAATTAAGAATAAGAAAATGAAAATCTTTTAAATAAATATTCTTTAATACTTCTAGAATTTTCTGATAGTTTTATTTGTCTTTTAAGATATGTGTCCTTCTTATAAATGTAAAGTTGCAGGTAAATACTGTCATTAGGGAATATCTTCTGCTTTTATTATTCCTGTTATAATCCCTCACCCCATCCTCATTTCTTCCATCCAAGCTTTTCCTTAGCCTAGTAATTTGAAAAAAAAAAATGAGTAATCAGCCAACCATCTCTAGAGTGACAGCAGGTAGCAGGTGCAGGCTGCTGGGAGAACCCTGAGTCAGTCAGGACATGGGTACCATGGCATAAATGGGCTTGTCAGAAGTCTGTCTCTGTCCAGCATCATGCTCCCTTCCTCTGTGACATTTATGTTAATAATCTGTTCAAGTGGTCCTTATGGCAAATGTGTTTGATTAGAGCCCCTTACCAATTAGGTCCAGTTTCCAGGATTAATCCCAATTTGGCTCAGTGAACAACTTGGTAGACTGTCCCTCCCTCAGGCTCTAGTCCTGGAAACAAGGAAACAAAGTTCATCTCCAAGAAACATGCCCAGTGTTATGTGAGCCTCTTGAGCACTCAAACCGTGAACATTCTTTGAATACGAACTTTTTGCAAGGCACCAAACATTGGTCCCCAGGCTGCTAACCTTTTAGAGGAGAGAAGAGCCATTTTATAAAACACTTGTTATTGAAGAATTCAAGATAGACCATTAAGATATGTGACAAATAAAAAGAATAATTTCTGACCTAGGGGATTCTTTTTGAGAGAACTGAACACTGAGAGAACTCAGTGTCAAGCATGTATATGTCTCTGCATGTGGGAATATTTTACTCTGCATATGGTGACTCTTATTAATCCTAACAGTATGATAAATATTTATTAATGCCAAGTCCCGGGACCCCAATTGAATACCCTGTCATTTTCATATAAAATGGGTAGGCTGGGACACCTGGGTGGCTCAGTTGGTTGGGCCGCTGCCTTCGGCTCGGGTCATGATCCTGGAGGCCCGGGATCGAGTCCCACGTCGGGCTGCCTGCTCGGCGGGAGGCCTGCTTCTCCCTCTCTCACTCCCCCTGCTTGTGTTCCCTCTCTGGCTGTGTTTCTCTCTGTCAAATAAATAAAATCTTTAAAAAAAAAAAAAAAATGGGTAGGCTGATAAGAAATCCATACATACGCCATCCTGATGTACAATGAACAGAGAAGGCTCTGCTGTGTTTCATGCACAGGATTGACTTCTTTACTAGTGAGCCCCTAAACCAGATAGTCTTCAACTAGTCTACTCCCACAACTTTGATCTTCAGGCAAATTAGTTACCAACAAAATAAGGTCATTCATTAGCAACATTTGGTGGAATCTTATTTCAACTGAGCTCCCAAATAGTATGCTATCTTTGAAAGTCTTATGACTTAGGGATATGTACACTTTGCAAAGAGTTGAAACATCAGTTATGGCTGCACACATGTCTTAATATGAAAACTTAATCTTTTAACCATGTTAATGTTATTGACCTCCTGCCAATGTAATGTTTATAATTTTCTTCTGTCTCCAATAATAATAAGGTTTTTTGTGGTACAGTCCCCAACTCTTTACAGTGTTCCTATTGCAACTATTTGTATGGAGTCACATGGACGAAGAGTGAGAATTGAAACAGAGTAACACTCACTGGTCTATAAAGAGTCTGATGGATATAAATGTGCAGATCACATGTACTTATTATGGTTTCTAACTATACCTATAGTATTTATATAGGAATTCCAAACACTTTCAGTCTTCCCTGCCTATTTAGACATCTTCTGTGCCGTCCAGCACCTATCCTGTCCACTCACCGTGACTTAAGCCTTTTCGTCCATCTTCACTGTACTTTCTCTGCTAAAAATCTAGGCTTCTTTCCCCTACTCTTGGAATTCTTCCATGTGAGGTGACATTTGATGAAGAGGTTAATGTGTGTTAATTTGGCCTGTGTTCATGGGTATTCCTCTGAAGGTCCACATTTGCATTTCCTAAAGGGTGTGAGAAAGAGTGTTTTCTCCCTAAGGAGTGATCCTTACCCTAAGAGCTTCAGACACCACAGCAAGCCTACTAAAGGACATCTACTTGGACCAGCAGGCTTTAGCTTCTACATTTTTTGAGCAAGCTGGCCAGCTGTGGGTTCATGTTATGTAGATCTGCAGATTCCAGCATTGTTACTAAGCTTGAGTTTTGGACCCATGATTTTTGCACCGTTACTCACAAATGAACATCCTCAACTTGGTTAGCTTGTTTCTCAGTAACAGCTTGTGTTCCTCCATAGCCTATAATTTGAAGTTGGCCTTTCACTGTGGTCTTATACTCATTTATTTTGACTGCCTTGTTCTCATTACTGCCGTCTCCCAAGAGGTTACATCAGCCTTTCATCTGGCCTCTGGCTCTGTGATTCTTGCTTTGTTTGCTCTCGCTGGCCACAGTAGTCCAACAGCGGCCGTAACTTGGGTCCTGGGTAGTTGACTGCATTCTGGGACTTGCCATGGGATGCTGAGGCAGCTGTTTGATAAAACACAATGCATAAATCTCACTAATGAGATTGCTCCACAAGTAGGAAAAATTCCATGGCCTTTCAGATGCCAAGTGCAGGATGGTATCCGTTTCTAAACCAAACTGGTGTTGAATATGAGGAGAGAAAACACTTTTTGAAAAGAACTGTAGTAGTTCTTAGAGGTTGCATGGCCTAACTTGTCATACTGGAATTAATAATAAATGCAACCGCAACCGCATCATTATTTAGCACTTTTGTTTCAGCTGTAAATTCTTTATACTGTTTAGCTAGGTCATCACCACCCCAGCAGTTTGAGGAGGGACTGTTTTTAATTGAATCTCATGTTTGAGAATCTTTTTCTTTTTTCATGTTTGAGGATATTGAGCGTTAGCGAGAGTGACTGCCTTGCTGTTTCATGCAGGTGGCAGCTGTCTATGCTAGAATTTGGATCTGTGCAGACAGACTCTAGGCTCTACCAGAAACCTGACTCCCACATGACAAACTAGGAAACCTAGAACCAAGAAGGTGTTGCACAGGGTCACACATCCAGTTGGACAGAGCTGAGCTAAGTCTCCAGGCCCATGACTCCTAAAGCCAGGGCCTGGCCCTCCATCAGGGCTCCCCCCACTAAAAGTCTAGGTTTGGTTTTGTTAGGGAATTGTTTTCAGTTTTTACAAAGAAAACCAAAGGGAAACCATTATTGTCATAGTGAGTACTAAAGGTTGAAATAAAATATAGTGAGCACTGAGTCCTAAAATAGTTTGACTCTGCCAGTCCAGCTACCCAGATGGTAGGAATAGAATGCCAAAGGAGGGGGTGTCCAGCCACTAATATACCTGATTATGTCTCTCATTTATTGTTCTCGCACACTGAGCCACGTTTGGTTGGAGTCGCCAAACCAGAGAGGCAGTTATTATCTCCAGTAAGTAGTGGAGTCAGGATTAATTAGGATTCCTATCTGTCTGGCTACAGATCCCATTTGTGTTCCACATTCTATTTGGGCAGGAGAAAAATTACATGAGACACAGGGTGGAAACTCTGTGGACTGCTCCATTGGACACATTGAGAACTTGAAGTTCCATTTGTGGACATATGGCTTCCTTGAAGCCTGACTTAGGAGAAGTCAATGGGAACACGTAGCTCCCATGTAAGGGAACACATAAAATACCTTTTCAGAGGAGGAAGTTAAAAAGGAGTCTGGATTCTCTACAAAAAGCACCCTATGAGACAGGACTTGGGAATTGTATTCAGTTGCTAATAAGAGTGGCATAAATCACAGTGGCTTCCAAAGGATAGACATTCATTCCTATCACATAAAAAAAGAAGCTCAGTGGGGCCCTTGGGTGGCTCAGAGGTCATGATCTCAGGGTCCTGGGATCCAGGCCCATGTCCAGCTCTCTGCTCAGCAGGGAGCCTGCTTCCTCCTCTCTCTCTGCCTGTATCTCTGCCTACCTGTGCTCGATCTCTCTTTCTCTCTCTCTGTCAAATAAATAAATAAAATCTTAAAAAAAAAGAAGAAGAAGAAGCTCAGAGACAGACATATTCCTGAGGCTGTCCTTGATAGCACTGTCCCCAGCTGGCAGGCATATATATCTCCATTCTCAAAGAGCAAAGGCCACATGACATCAATTAATACTTTCATGTTTTCTTAAAAATAAGTTTATTTTTCCCCATCATTTGCATTTTTGAGGTAAGACATACTCCTTGCATTGGAAAATATAAAATCAAATGGGACAAAAAAATATTTTTTTCCATTGCCCAATCACAGCTGCTTTTAACATTTGGTGTAAACCTTTGAAGTATTTTTTTCCATGTGAAGGTTTTGTTGTTCTTTTCTAAATAGTTAGCACCTTGTGTTCAGTGTGCTCAGTTCTTTTTTTCATATGCTGTTTTAGTGCTTCGTATCAACAAGCATGAGACATTTTGATTTGCTTATCAAATTACATCAATTTCTTTCTTAAGTACTGGTATATATTGAGTATTCTGGAGACGAATAAAATAAGTCACAAGTCCAGCCCTTTGGGATTGTAGAGAAAGTCACTTGTTCAGCAGATATTTGAATGAGTGCCCATTATGTGGTTGAATGGTACTGGGCACCACAAATCTGGTGGTCAGGACAACCTGTTAGGGGAGGCTCCAGAGTGATCCACTGATGGACAGAGCTGCACACAGGGTGCTACAGAAGTAGAAAAAATGGGGGGAGCTACTAAATTGGACCTAGGGAATTAGGAGTGAAAAGTTTCAGGGATAAAGTGATGCTTGGAATGAATTTTAAGGAGTTAGGTTAAAAGGTAGGAAAGAATATTCTAGACAGAGGGAAGTCCATGACCAAGAAAGGCAGGAAACATCATCAGTAGAATGGTCAGAACCCCCTGCTTCCATCCAGTCTATAGTGCCCTCTTCTCCCAAGTAGGAGAACACAGAAGCACAGGGAGGTTAATGTGCTTGAATTCATGTCACTGATGAAAGCCAAAATGAGAACCAGAGCCTTGGTTCTTTACCCTAAACGAGTGGGGAGAGTTGCCCAAGGTAAAGACTAAGTGTAGCCTGCCTACTCCATTTCATATTTAACACCAAATGAAGGAGATGATCAACAATGCTTCCCAGTAATAGAAGTATTTTGAGACCCTTGATTCACTGTGTTAATTATACTGACACTTGAACTAGGAGTCTATTACTTGAACTGAAAACGTATAGCTAGTCTCTGCTGACCCAATGGGAAAGAGGTTAGTTTAGCTATAAATGATCAAGTAACCAGAACCCATACCCTAAGAATTCTGATGTGTCAGTGTTCTAGCACACGTAATTGTATTTTCACATGGGTTATATTATCCAGGGTTTAAAGTACTACCTTGTTGTATTTAAGTCCTACATAAACAGAGTTCACTTTCAGATCCCTGGGATAATATTTCATAGGTTAAAATAAGTTGCAGTCATTCACATAAAATATTAATGATCAGTTCCAGTGGAGAATCTAACTCATTAGGAGTAGTTTTTTCACTGATGTTCTTCATTGATGGTGGTTAGAGAGATTTCTCTTAAATATAGATGGTCACATTTCCTAGTTAGGTTCTAATAGATTTTGTGTCCTGTTGGGTCTAGTATATTTTTCCCTGTTTTTGGTGTTCTCATTAACTTTTTAAGAACAATATCCTACAATTGCAATGATGCAAGAAGCACTGATATAACCAGACATTTTTATAAAAACAGTATCCCCCTTATAAAGCAATAGCCTCAGAAACCAAAGACCTGTCTGATTTGCATTGCTATGGAATTTGTAAGTCATTATATTGGTGTCAAGGGTAAGTTTCTTCTAACAAAAATAAGTTAATGCGATTAGTATTTATCAGGTATTTGCTGTGTGCTGTGGGCTAAGGGGTGGGAGGGAATAAAGGCTTTGCAGTATACAGCTCTGCCCACGTTGTCTATAAATCAGCAACTAGAAGATGAGTACACAAAGGCCATATCATGAGGTGGTATAAGTGCCCCAAGGGAGGCAAAAAATAGAGGTACAGGGACCTACAAGAACTTCAGGAAGGAAGCAGAATTTGCTACAGACTTGAGGAAGCAGCATTGATAAAGCTGTATAAGGTGGAGGTGGCAAATAGGAGGGCATGAAACGAAGGCAGCAACAAAGATTGGTGTGGTGTTTGGGACTTGGGGTTACCTGGATGAAGCAGGCACTCAGAGTTCCCACCCCTCACCTGTGGAAAGGTGTGCCAGTGGCTTCAGAAGTCTCCTCATCCTACGTACCATGTCTTAGTCACACTAGGGGCTCAATAAATGTTTGCTAGATGAATAAAAGGAAGAGAAGTGTGTAATCAAATTCATAATAGTTAGGGAGTTACTTTGTGAACAAGAGTGTGAGATGCAACCAGAAGCAGGCTGAGGACTTAACCCTGAGTTTCATTCATCTTCTCTGGCACGGAGCTATGCACAAAGGATGCTTACAGAACACCCACCTATGCCAGCTGGTGTGTTTCCGTGCATCCCACCAAGATTACCTAGTTAATGAAGTTAAAGTTTTGACAGCTCTTGTATTAAAACATGAATAAGAGGAATGTCATGCCATTAAAATGGTCATATAACCTGATAGATAACAGTAGATAACTCTAAAAGTAGATTGCTCAGGTTCAATCTTGGTCTTACCAGGAATGAGCTTTATTTATCTGTAAGATGGGGATAATGACAGTACTACTTTGTAGTTGTGATAATTAAATAAAGTGCTGCAAACGGTGCCTGGTACATAGTAATATTACTTTGGTTAAAGAAGATATCAATGGCGGCTCCTGGCTGGCTCATTTGGTAGAGCATGAGACTCTTGAGCTTGGGATCATGAGTTCTAACCCCATGTTGGGGATGGAGTTTACTTAATAATAATAATAATAATAAGACTTAAAGAAGAAAGGATATTGAGGTGAGAGAGCCAAGCTATGGTAATTGGAAGAAACAGGAGGTTATTTAGGTGGAAACAATCTCATATGTCTATTCTAAGAAAATATCAGAGGTCTCTTAAGCATATTTAATTTAAGCTATTAATCTGATGATCCCTACTAAGTTGTTTATAAATATAAGGCATGGCAGTTGGAGATTTCTAACTGAACAAGAAAGATATTGTGGAACCTTGAACATACAGATGCATTTGAAAGAAACAATATATTGGGGTACCTGAGTGGCTGAGTTGGTTAAGTGTCTGATTTTTTTTTTTAATCTCAGTTCATGTCTTCATCTCAGAGCCATGAGTTCAAGCCCCACGCTGAGAAAAGAAAGAAACAATATATACTGTTGGAGAATTGTTGCTTTGCATTTCACTTCACAGTATGATACCATTTATACTCCATATCGTAGGCCGCCACTATATTTTGACCCCCGAGGCTGTGTTTAGATTTGATTTGATAAGGAGATAATAGGAGTGAGTTTATTGCCTCTATGATTGTGTGAACTTTTTTCATATTTGAGAATATCTCAAATGAAATAGGAAAGTTCTAGACTGATTTCCGTGGAAATATTAATTTTGTATGTGAGTTATATGGAAGACCTTTTCAGCTTTCTGAACTGATCTTTATTCATATTTCAGGATTATAGGATTCATTAAAAAAATTGAGAAGACCCATTAACTTCTAAAATACCTGATAGTGGTTAAAAAAACACAGGACTTCCAGATGCTGATTTGTCAGTTTTTCCCCATATTGTATGGTTTTTTGAATATTGTAAGCCAGATTTTAAAAATATAATAACTATATTGTATAAGAGGGCTTATTCTTCTGAACTTTACAGAAATATTTTCAGAAGGTTGGTCTCTAGATGTGTCTTCAAAGTGATATGTGACTGAAAATGTAAATAGAAAAGCAAATGTGTGCTTCATAATTACCGAGTAGAGGAAAATTTAATTTCAGCAAAACTGTAACTTAGCATTACATGCAAGCTTTAGCATTATTACTTAAGATCAATAAAGATTTTGTGAAAGAACACATGATTTACTGGTTGTATTAAGGAAAATGTAGCAACATCAGGAGAAGGCATCTTGTGTGAGAGAAAATTGTGTTCATTATGAACAAAAATACACACCTGCAAATATTTGTTCCTTTCTGTAAATTTCACATTGAATCTTTGGGGAATTCAATAGTGTGGTAAATGTAATTTGTAGTTCTTTACAATTATGGTCTAAATAGATGAAGTCTAAAGGGAGTTTGCCTATTTGATTTTCAAATTTGCATCACTTAAAATCTAATCAGGCCAACTGTTCAGATTTTTATTAGATATGAAATACATGAATGGGTTCAAACCTGTGCTGTGTATTGGAAGAATATATCTGATTTTACGGCAGGCCTTGGCTAAGGGGTTCAGTTAGCTAGCTTATGGTTCAGTCCCATCCCTGTAAAGATTGCTTACTTGAATTGCTACCATATTAGACCCTTCGATTTTCAGTAACCAGTGTTTTATAGGCCAGCAGATTGCTTTTGATTTTTGAGAATTTGTGGTAACATATTGAGCTTCACAGATTTATGCAGGAATGTAAAATAAAAATAGTGTAGCAGACACTTGGGATTTTAGAACACAGAGGGGATTAGGTTTACAGATGGCTGGTACAGATAATGGCAGTGAGTAATTTAGCCATGTAAGGTAATCTGTTGTTGACAGAATATATTAACATTTACCCGACATACACAGGTGTTTGGGCTGTACACTGCATACAGCACAGTGCGGCCAGTGTCGTGGGTAGCCTAAGTCTGGAGCTGGAAATCTCTAAAACATGCCTGGGTTTCAGGATTTGTTTTATGGAGGTATTCTGAGAGGTCGCCAAAATATACTCTATACCTGATTCAACTCCTTTGCTTTTCAAATCATCCTTCTTTGTTTGCCACTCCATAAAGTCCAAACCATCAGAGAATTTGTAAGGGACTGCCATTTAATTAATGGGTGTTTTCTAGAAAAAGAGGCAGGAAATCATGATGTTACTATTATTTCAAAAACGATGTAAGTTTCGTCTTCATTCCCTTGAGATAATAGTTCTTAGGGGCATATTAGATCCTCTATGGAGCCGATTAAAAATACAGATGTTGGGACCCTACCCTCCAAAGTGGTCAGATGATTCCAGTGTACAGCCTACCTATTATAATCTGTATGCAATAATTATATTTATTCTCACAGTAAAAATCAGTAAGTGGAAGGCTTCCATGTTTCTTCATCCAAACTTTTTTTTAACCTACAACTATTGGAAGGTCTTCCCATAGCACTCTTTGAATGGAATCTTTTACCTTCCCAGGGGTCTCAGGATCCTTAGCCCCTGAAACTATTGATGCCAACTGTATCAGCTCTAAACTCATTTTCCTGAATTCCTGTGACTTTTGGGCCACCTCCCTTAACTGCATCTGCAGTTCTGCATTCTGCATCCCCAGTTAGAGATGGAGCATAGCAGCTCATTTCAGAGGCCATCCCTGTGCTCATCTCTTGGCTCTTGCTTATCACTGTGCCTTTTCCTAGGAATCCTTTCTTTATTGCCCGTGCATGTCATCCCTCCAAATCCAAGTTCTCTCTCAAGGTCAGGTACCAAATCCTTATGGCACTCCAGCCCACTCTTCTACAGATAAAATGTTACTGTGTTCGTGGTCTCCACAGTGCCTAACTTAGCATTCCCATTGCTGGTTTTCTTGTATCAGAAGCTGATTGCTTTAGACACCTCCTATACCTTATATTTCTCCTATTACCCACTATTTACTAGCCACACCCTCTACAAAAACAAACCAAACGAAGATAGCAAAGCAAAACTAAGGAATAAGAACAAGAATAACCTTGTCGATAATAGATGCTCAATAAGTACCTGTTAAATGATTATCATCAAGAGAGTAAAAAGTAGTGCTGAGGGTTGCACAACTCTGAATATAAACAAACAAACAAAAAACAAAACACCCCAAAACAAAACTGAATCAAACACTTTAACATAGTGAATTTTATGTTGTATAAATTATATCACAATAAAGCTGTTATAAAAAATGAGGGAAATGTTATTTTGTGTCAACTTTATTCTTCTAGCTAGAAACAAAAGAGCATTCATAGAACAGCAAAATTGACTCCTACTCTGGGAGTGTTCTGAGAATGGTAGTTTGTGTGGCTTCTTATTATATGAAACTTGAGAACATAGCCAGTAAAGTTTGTTTTTGTAAATGAAATTTTATATATTGTCTGGCTGCTTTCTCACCACAAAAGCAGAATTGAATAGTAGTGACAGACTGTATGTTCCACAAAGATTAAAGTATTTATTGTCTGGTCCTACACAGGAACAGTTTGCTGGCCCCTGCTTTAGAATTTATGTTGGAACTATGTATCATTTGTATCCTTTCTTGGTATCATTTCTACTGCATACTCATGAAAATCAAAATTCTTCTTAAAGTCTTTCTGTTGATGGTGAGGTTTTGTGTTTTTTGTTGTTGTTGTTGCTGTTGTTGTTGTTGTTTTGTGTGTGATGACTCAGGATGTAACCCTGTGAAATTAAAGTCCTAAAAAAAAATATGTAGATGTCTCTTTTCTTCAGAGTTCCTATTCATACAGGACACAGTGTTTGACTTTTTTTTTTTTTTTAAGATTTTATTTATTTATTTGACAGAAACACAGCTAGAGAGGGTCACAAGCAGGGGGAGTTAGAGAGGGAGGAGTAGACTTCCCGCCGAGCAGGGAGCCCAATATGGGGCCTGATCCCAGGACTCCGGGATCATGACCTGAGCCGAAGACAGCCGCTTAACCAACTGAGCCACCCAGGCGCCCCCAGTGTTTGGCTTTTATGCATGCTTGGCCTTTTTGACATTTAGTGCCCACTTGGATTCTTTCTGTCCTTCAAAGCCCTTCTTACATGTCACTCTCCTCATGGGCTTATCCTAACCCTCTACTGAAAGAGAAGGCTCTCTTTCCCTGGCAGATTTGGTGCTTTTCCCTGAAATCATGTCCTTCACTGCTTTTTGACTGAAAATAATTTCAATCACTTTCACTCCAAGAACATAACATGAACACTCTGCCTCTTCACTGTTCCTGACAGGAGAGGCACAAAGATGAATATGACCATTTGTGACTTTGAGTTCCCAGCCCTGTCCCTAGGAAGCCATGGCCAGCTTTCTTTGCCTCCTCCATTTCCTCTCTCATCCCCAAGCTACCTGCACTTGATTTGTACCGCTGTTCCTTTCTTTATAGCAAGAAGCACATCCCACACAGAGGATGTTACCCAAACTTTGCCTTTGTACCAGCATTTGTTAAATCGACTGAGGAAGTGCAATTTGTAGGGCAGAATCAGTTATTGGAGAGGAAGGAATGCAGGTCCTATGATCCGTCACCTGCTTGCTGTGTGAACTTAGCCTCGGATTCCTTATCTGTAAAATGAGAAAATAATAGAAACTGATTCCTTGGGTTGTTTGGCATAAATGGAACTGTCAAAAACATGTTACCCATTGTTATTTCACATTTGATTACTAATGCAGTGCTCATTAATTTTTTGATTGAGGTAGTTAGGCTGAGGTCGAGTATCCTATGTTTTTTAAATATCCATTTTTATTCTCCCAGAATCTTATGAAGTCATAGAGTGTGGAACAATTCATAATTGAGCCCTTCAGTCCCACGATTGAGAAAGGATGAATTCAGTGCTCCCATTCAGGACTACTGTTCTTCCCTTGACTCGCTCCTGGCATATCCTTCTCTTTCATTCTTATATGTCACAGACACAGCTGTCTTATAAAGCTCTTCAAATTTGTAAAACTATCAACCTTCCCTGATTGTTACTCACAATTTTCTACTATGTAATTATCTAAAGTCTTCAAAGAATGTAACTAGACTGGGCAAAGTTTACCTTTATGTGTTATTTCACTGCAAGTTTCAAGAGGCAATTCAATTGGAACAAGAAAACTTTTGGATCAGCTACATTCTGCATACTTATCCTGTAAATTCTAAGTGTCTTAAGGTCTGTGATGATTATGCAAAAATTCAAAGAATAAACTGAGTTTCCAACCATCTTATTTTGATTTGAAACTGTGAGTTTTCTTTATTCGCTATCATTGGCATTCAAGGAACATACATGATTCATGAGAGTGAACAGCAATACATTTAACCTGAAATGTACTGTTTCAGAGTTGGTATATCAACTTGAGAAGAATTGTCCTCTTCAAACAAAACTAAAATAAAAATGAAGTCTGGTTGTTTCCTTGAATGCTGCTTCACACCTATATTAGTCATAATTTCTTGGACATCATTCCATTCCAAAGTAAAAGTTGCCCTTGATCTTAGACTATCAGTTTAAAGTGAACTTTTTCCCATGGATATCTGAGAGGTTTTCCTCTGGCAGAGCTTACAAGGTTGGGAGCAATATTAAATATTTGCAACTCTGTATGTTTATATCTCAGTGCCCTGGTAAATTTAGCTCTCCTCCCCAGTTTTGCTACCTTCCCTATATTGTGTTTCAAGAACTCCCTAACATAATTTAATATGTTAAAGTAGAGAAGCCAGATAAAGTCAGAACAACCAAGAGGAGTTTCATGCAGTGCTTCTGTTCTCTAGGAAAGATCATGAAAGAGAGGGAGGAGATGGGCTTTTTTTATTTAGTCCCATGTGCTTCATGGCACTGGTATCTTGATCTTGAGAGTCAGAGGGTAGAGAAGCCAGCAGTAATAGGAACAATTGAAATACAGCTGATTCTCCGCATCCATGCCCTCTCAGCATTTCAGCTCTCGGCTCTATGCCTTCAGAAACTTCTGGAGGTCCCATGGATTGACTCCCATGCTCTCTCACACAAGGCTGCCCTCTGTCAGGCATTCATGAGTCTATCAGCCATTTGGGAGAGTGGTTGTTTCAGACTGATGCTTACACACCAGGCTTCTGTTGAGAAGTTAGAGGAGATATCTCTCTCCCCTTTGGATCACATGTTCTTAGAGAGACACCCTCACTATTTTGCCAAGATAAGAGGAGCTACACAATGCCTATTTACACTCACAGTGCTGGATAGCTGCAGGCTAGGTGACTGAATAGAAAAACTGGGCATGATGGCTTCAACTTGTGAAGCAAAGGCCCTGTCAAAGGGAACTAGTGACAGGTTGAATGAGTGGCTCTCTATTCCTTCCATTCCTACTCTTGACTTATCTGTTTTAAGCACTAAGATTCCAGAAAATTTTGCTTGTGATGTCACTTCTACCCTAATCAGTTAGTTTACATTTATGTTTCATGACATGTGTTTTAGTCGCACACAGAATATTTCTTTTCAGCAGAACGCTTAGGAGTTGGCACTGCTATGCATGTGATCTTATTATACCTTGGGACTTTATTTCTGTATAAAGACGACACCCTATAATGAGATATTTAAAGTGATGGGAAAATGGACTTTGGGAAGAGAGAAGTACTTTGATGCAATTTTAAAGAGCTGTGTCTTATGCAAGGTAAAGTACTTTTTGAAGGTTTGAACAAAAGAGGCAGGAAAGGGTGTTTTATAATTATTGCCAACTTCTAGGGATTGATTATGAACACAAAATTCATTAACAGTATGTTTTAAAGTTAGTAAAGCATTTCTTGAGTCTATTTTTCTGAAACAACAAAACTACTTTGGAAATCTCCACTCTTCTTAGTGCATCCCTCAGAATATCCCCCCTGCCACCCTAATGCATAGCAGGGCAGCCAGAGGAAAGTAGATGTTTTAAAGACAGAATGAGTAATGCATTGCCTTATTGGAGAGTCTGCAGAATCCTGAATAGTTGTCATTTACATGTGTTTTCTGCCCTGTTTGAAGCTATCTTTAGGGCAGTTAGGTTTGGAAGGAAGTGGAAAATTAAGGTAGATAGAGTGGGAGGCGATGGGTGTGGAATTACAGAATCAAGAGAATTCTGTGTAGAAAAATGGCGACATAGTGTCCAAACCCTTATTGCAAATATGCATCTCCTCTCCACATCTCCAGTCTCTCCCTCCAGACTGCCGGTGAGAGGGACTCCCCTGAGAGGGAGCTGGTGCACCGTCATGGGAATGCTTAGCACTTATGATTTCTGGCTCAGATTTGAGTGGTGGCCCTGCAGGATGCCTTCTTGTGAGACTGTGAGGAAATCATTTTGCTTCACTAAGTCCGGATATCTTCATTTGTAAAGGAAGTTCAGTAGTACCTCACACATCATTTGGCATCTTCCCTTGTACATTCTCCATTCTCTACCTTTATCTGTCCTACTCTGTGCCCTAGAAGGCTGACCCCTTCACTAAGGATCTTCTTTGCCTCTAGCTTGCCAGCATCCTGTTGGATTGGGCCAATGGAAGAGGACCCAGGAAAGAGCACAGCATACTCCAATACTGTTCTCTCTGTGCTGGGGTGCCTATTATGGCTGCATCCTTCCCTGTCAACAGCTCTAGGTCTTACCTGGGTTCCATATAGAGTAGGGGTACTCCTTCAGGCATTGAAGTAAGAGGACACGGCCTCCTGCTATTGCAATCTCTTGAGAATCTCTGTGTGCCTGCACAGCTCCCTTCACCCTTCTCCTGCCTCTCTGTCCACCATCCCTTTACTGGAGTGTGTGAACCACCTGCACTGGATTTCCTGCTCCTCACAGGACCCTGTCTCATCCAAGTTTCTGTCCTAGTCCTTTCTCAGGTGTGTTGAGAAGTTCAAATGCAGTAATGTGTGAAAGCATATTATAAAGTCAAAGGAGTAATTCAAATGTCTGTTTTCAGTTGAACTGCTCCAGACTGCCCATTTGTTTTTCATTTGGCTTCCTTTGTTATTGTTTTTAGCTTACATTTGCACATCCCTAAATTCTATTAGATGATCTGTTGCCACATGTAAAGGAGTAAGTACAACCTCTGATAGCTCCTCACAGTCTTGAAATCAATGGCATTTGCACTCAGACCTTCTTTTCTCTGAATTAATCAATGTGAATTGGCTCAGCTGTTATTTGTACTCCTTGGTGGTAAATGTCCCTTCCATTCTGGTCACTCTTTGGAACACATTCTGGTTCAGGATTGTTCCTTTTTCATGTAATGTTCACAACTTAATATTCCTGATACCATCTCATCACACAGTAGTTAACTTGTTTTGTTATCCACCAACCTTCTCTCTTTTCCATCCACCTTTTCTCTTCAGCTTTCTTCTTCCTTTTTAACCTTGTGTTGGTAGGCAGATTAGTGACTCTCTCCAAAGATGCCCACCTGCTGCTCCCTGGAACCTGTGAATATGTCCCCTTACTTGTTAGAAGAGACTAGACAGGTGGGTTTCAGTTAAGGACCTGGAGATAGAGAGATTGTCTGGATGGGCTCAATTTAGTCACAGTGGCCAAAAGTGAATGAGGGAGGTGGAAGAGGGGGTGAGAGTGATGTGATATGAGTGCTCCCTTACTGTTGCTGGCTTTGAAGATGAAAGAGGAGGGTCAGGAGCCAAGCCATGTGGGAGGCCTCCAGAAGCTGGAAAAGGTAACAAATAAATTCTGCCTCCAGAAAGGAATGATGGTCTGCTGACACCTTGAGTTTAGTCTGGTGACACATTGTTAAACTTTTGACCTGTAGACTATAAGATAATAAATTTAGGTTGTCTTAAGCCACTGAGTTTGTGATGATTTGTTATATAGAAAATGAATGTTCTTTGGGTGGAACATCGATGTTTTTGCCTTTTCTTTTCATAGGCTTTGTCTCATCATTTCAACATGTTAAGAATATGTTCAGTCATGTTTCCGTGAGCTAGGGCATTGCCTGTGGGCATGAGATTCATTTACATGTGAATTTGTTCAGTTCCATGACCGTGTTGCCAGTGAAGATATTGGCTGTGTCGGGATCCCAGTAGAAGTTCAGAGATTACATTTGGTAGTTTTCTCCCAATTAACAGCTATGTGTTTATGAGCACCATTTGTGACCCTACCCATCTATCTTGTCCACTAGATGATCAGGCCAGATTTCTTCAATAACGTAAAAAAAAAATCAGAAGCATACTTAGAAAAATTGTCACACGTACCTCCCTTGACATCTACCATTCTAGTAATTCCATCAAAAACTGATGGACAGAATGGGTAAACAGAATGTTGGAACACAATTGAGAATATTTTAAAAAATCAAAACCTCAGTCTCCTCATTACAACCATGCTGCCTGATAATCCACATAGAAGGAAAAAGAAACATTGTCATGAATTTATTGTTGTTCTACACCTTCTGTTTCAGTGACTGAAGTGGATTTTCTTAAGCCACTTTTTATGCTTTGCCTCTTTGTGGAAATGCAGGACTCCTACGATCTTTTGGGAACTTGGAAAAACAACTCCATTTATTAGTGGCCATCAAGTAAACAATTAGCTACATTGTTAATAGTATAGTAAGGATAACCCTTGACTTTACTTCTTCATTTTGGACATGAAGGGTCTTTGTAACCTTTTCTAAGCCATTTAAACAAGCAGGAACATTGAGATTGCTCTTTTTAGTGGATCATATTTTCTTTTGGTGGAGAAAGCCTTGTATTTTCTTCTAGGCACTTGGTTGAAATCGAATCCATATCAATTTGTCTTAGCCACTGAATGGTACTTACTATGTTATATAGTGAGGTATAAAGTTCTCTTCATAATAAATAGGTGAACTGCTTTCCCAAACCTGTTTCTCATTTAATTTAATTTAATGCAGAATATTCAAACTGGCTACATGATGCTAATTCTTGTTGAAAAGGTTCTGAGTTTAGATTACCAATCCTCAGAGTGTTCCAGGCCAAAGGGGTTTATGAGAAAAGATATATTCAGCATTGAAATATTGAAACGAGTGGAAGAATTTAATTTTAGTTTTATTTTAATACTTAACATCTTCATAGCGGCTGCTTAAAATCCACTAGAGAACATATACTTGAGTCATATTTCCAAGATCCTGACATCAGAAAAAGCCATTCCCTTGAAGTTTGGGGGGAAAGATTGTCTCCCTGTTCTGCTGACTCAACGGTAAAGTTACAATGAATGCATCTCATGCAGCTGAGAAGTGGCCAATACTAAGGCATTTGATGTTGGAACTGTTTAAATTACATGAATTTGCAAATTCAGGCAAACTCAATATAATTTATGAAAGCCCTCTAATATTTTAAAAGTTGGTACTGTCAGTTGGTAACAACTGATTACCATGTGTTAAGTAGGAGAATAGGCTTGCAAGCAATATCTTTGTCCCACTCTTGATTCTGCTTTAACTGTGCTTGTACAGGTAGCAAAACCATTAGGTACTTCTTGATAGTTTTTATGATAGGACTTAGCACCTAGTATTGAGCAAGCACTGAAGAATGCATCTTCCGTTAAAAGGTTGATTTATTAGTTTATATGTAAAAGAACACTGGAGGTTATAAAGGTAACAAAGACCTTAAACATTATATTGATTTTTTCCCCCAGAGCTTTTTTTCTTCTTGTTGTATTGCAGGGTAATAAAATTTCACTAGACCCATTGGATCCATAAAATCTGAAGTACAACCACCAACTGATAGAAATGAAATTGTTTGGAGCGATAAGCAAGGACTTGGCTTTGAACTCTGAGCAGTATACGTTGTTCTGCTGGTTCGTGAGGGTGAATCACAACCTGCTCTGCACTAAAGGACAAGCGTATATTTGCAGGAGCTGCCAGTTCAATAATCACTGGGTGATGGCCTGACCTTTACATGGCCATCGTGGCCTCAAAAAGAGTATCTTTAGTAATGGAAAATCAATACCATGCTTTTTAGGAGAACTTAGATTTTTCCTTGTATGAATTAAGTTGTGGATGAAAGATTTCAAATATAAAGAGAAATAAGGATTTGTTTGCAAATTTCAAGATCTGTTATCTTTAGAATAGAAAACTTTTGTTGTTGTTGTTTTTAAGTGGGGAGCTGCGGGCTCACCATCATATTCTGTGCTATTCTATGCCATACTGGAATTTTCTGAACTTCTACTCTGCTAGGCACTGACCTGAGCATAGCCTTGGCATGTAAACCATCAGTTTATATTACCTAGGTCTATCCCCAGCCCAGCCCTGCTCTTTGTCCCCAGCACTGTGTCAGTCAAAGCCTGGGCCACAACTCCCCCATTACCAGTCAAGTATAATGGACGAACATCAAGATCTTTGTGACCCACTCAGGGAAAATCACGTTTCTAAGATTTTAGTAGCAAGAGCTTGAGAACAATATGTAAGTCAGGTAACACATAGGCAAGGTCTACCTGAAAGCTGCCCCATTTTCATTCTTGTGAGCCGGCACCAAAGGCATTAGAATAGGAAGACCACTGGCCAGTTAGAAAAATTTTTAATTTGTCCAGAGAACTGAGCTGGAGTCTCAGCAGCTGGGATTTAAAGGTCCCTGTGAGTGCTTTCTCCGGGGAGATTAGAGTGGACATAAACTCACAGTAATTAGCTCTTCGTCTGTTTCTGTCAAAAATGTCAGTTCTGAAGCCACTGAGGTCTTTTTTTTGTTTGTTTGTTTGTTTTTTTAAAGATTTTATTTATTTATTTGACAGAGAGAAACACAGCCAGAGAGGGAACACAAGCAGAGGGACTGAGAGAGGGAGAAGCAGGCTTCCCGCCAAGCAGAAAGTCCGATGCGGGGCTCGATCCCGGGTCTCCAGGATCATGACCTGAGCTGAAGGCAGTCGCTCAACCAACTGAGCCACCCAGGCGCCCCAGCCACTGAGGTCTTATAGCAAAGCCAGATCCTAGACTAGGAGCTTTCTTTCATAGCTGCATCTATCTTTCTTTCTTGATTTTTTTTCTTTTAATTGTTTAGAATTTAGGTTCAAATTTTCTGCATTTTTGTCATTTTTTCCTGTTTTTCAAACACCAAAGTACATTAATTGGCCAATAACCAGAGACTCCATTGTCTTTCTGTTTTATTTTAGATATTTCATATTGTATGTTAACTGCCTTATTAATGACCACCATAGTTGAAAACCAGCCCAGTGGAGGAGTGATAAAGTTGCATTTGCTAGGGCCCTCTAGTGGTCTGAGAGCTGCAATACAGGTTGTGCTGGTGCACACAGGTGCCGCTGGTGGAGGGCTGCCTGCTCTTGCTGTGTGTTAATGCTGTATGGGTTTTCTTTTTCACATAGTGCCTAAAGGCTTGTGTTCTATATGAATATTTGGCAGTGTCCAATTAAATTTTGGAAATAAGATGTCCCACAGTCCCACATTTCTCCTAAAGCATGGATGTGTTAGTTTATATCACAAGACCACCATTCTTGTGCAGGTGAAGTAGGGACAAGTCCACATAGAGCAGATCATCTGTGAGCATTCTCACTTTAGGCTAGGCTGGGACACAGTCTGGTCAGCTCTTGGACCAGGGGGTCCCTAGACCAGGCAGGATAAACGTGATGCACTTGGGCTGTTCCCTCCCACTAAATCACCCCTGTCAGATATCACTCATTGATTACAGCTTCCTTTGTCAAACCAAAGAATGTCTCAGCACTGAGTTGCTGTAGCCTCTGTCAGTTACTCAGGGCTGTCTTGCTACTGGGATCCTAGCTCTCTTTCATCTTTCTTACTTTAGAAGGTCATTTTAGGGTTACCTGGGTGGCTCAGTCAGTGAAGGGTCCTTTGGCTTCAGGTCACAATCTCAGATCTCAGAGTCCTGGATCACACCCCGAGTCAGGCTCCCAGTTCAGTGGGAAGTCTACTTGTCCCTCTCCCTCTGCCCCTTCCCCTCTTTGCTCATGCTCACTCACTCACACTTTCTCAAATAAATTAAAAAAAAATCTTTTAAAAAATATCTTTTTTTTTAATGTATCATTTTAATGGGCATTTGGCAGTGCTCTGTATGCTGCCAGAAGAAATAGCCATGGCTCTGAGGCAGCCCACACGCTACACCCCACACCTGCCAGCCCAAACACATCATCCCAACAGAAGAAGCGGGGTAAAAAATTACCTTGCCACAAAATGTCTGTTTCCCTTGTGATCGACTCAGTGCTAAACGAATCTTACGTCAGCCCATAGAAATGACCAAAATGATATAACAAAGCACAGCATACCCCTGCCAGGAGGACCGTTGGAAATTTGATCAGCAAGCAAGTAGCACTAATATTCCTGACTGATGTCTAGCCATGTTTCTATTTCTGTAGCTGTCTAGAGCTTTGCCTATTTAAACCTTTGTTATTGCTGGTGATTCCAGGAAGGTGAGAACAGCCTTTGAATGGAGTAGAATTAGCATCAGACCAATGAAAAGTATCTTCAGTGTTCCAGGAGCCATCAGATTTAAGACTACAGGCTGAGGGCAGAATAGATCCTAGGATCCTTGCAGGACTGGTTAATTAATTTTAGAAATCCCACACCTGATTTTCCCTTGTATTCTGTTCTTTCCTCATCTAAATGAGCTCGCTCTTCCTGAAGAGGGAAAGGAAATGAACAGATCCCGAGCCTCTGCCCTGTGCTAGCACCTTCACAGTTCTTTCATCCAGTTCATACAATAAGCCCGAGCAGGGGTCTTGTTAGCTCATTTTTCAGATGAGACAGCTAAGGCTTATGGGATTGAAGGCACTTAACCACGGTCTTTACATTATTGCTCAACTGTATTAGTGACAGCCAACATTCAGATTCAGGTTTGGAAGAAATATGCTAAATAAAATATACTACTTCCTTTTAATAATGTATGAGAAAAAAATTCTTTACAAAGTTTTTCTTTGAAAATGTCATCAGAATCTTCCTTTTGCTCCAATAATCCAGATCTCCGTGGGTTCTGATTTATGAAAGAAGATGCAACTTATTCCGTGACTTTCTACTACAGAATAAATTTGAAAATGTTAAGGTAATTTTCTGGATGAGACAACAAGACAAACTATGCAAGTTTCTGGGGGAAACCTGTAGATGATAACAGACAATGTTGCTATACATACAGATTTGGTGCAAGATGATCCTATTCACACTTGGCCATCTGTCGGCCCCCTCACCCCACCAGTCTTGTCTCTCCCCTTCATTGTACCGGACAAATCTTAGGAAAGGTGAGCCCTCCGTGTGTGAAACCTGTATGATGACCTGAGTTGCTCTTTTTCCCAGTCTCTCTAATCTGAAATGAGGACATGGTCTGAGTCACTCAACGTGTTGGTGGGGTAGCAGCCTTTCACCTTCAAGCCCCACTAAGTGGCAGAGGATACTTGACTATAAACAAAACTCCATTTAAGTATGACTTTTTTTTTTTTTTTTAAGAAATTGACAGAACCAAATCCCTGAGCTTGAATGGAATTTTGAAACATTGTTAGGTCTAAGATTTTTTTTTCCCCCTCTGTTTCAAGTCACTCTTTGAAGAGTCATTTTCATTTGCCTGCCTATTCAGGATTTCATGGCATGTGAGAGCTCAAGCTGAATGACATTGGATGTCAAAGGCAACCTTTTTCTGCCAGGCTCTGTGATATTTAGCATGCCTTGATGTATGCTAAACTATAAAATTTCAAAATAATCTAAAATGTTTTCCACAATTTCAAATCAATATTTTATCTGAATGATACTGTTACAGATTTGACACATTGAACCTTACTGTAGTCTTACATAATATAACACTTTGGGGACAGTAATTTATGGTGTATATTCCTAGTACATGCTATCTATTGAAATTGACTTGTGAGTTTTAATAATGAAGATCTTGGTATCTTGAAACATCTAGAAATAAAAGAATTAGTGCTGATGGGTAATGGAATGATATGTGTATACTTTATTCTTCCTCAAGGAATTCTAGGCACTTTGCTATTTATTATTTTTCTTATCCAAAAGAGACATTAGTAGCCCATTAATTTTTCTGTAGTGAATTATTTTCAGATCATGTATTAAGGTTTGAAACCATGTTCAAAAAAAACATGCATTTTATTTCCTTTTTTAGATTAGGTATTTATTTTGCTAGTGCTTAGTAGTTTTGATCTCCTTACTTATACCTTATATACATAGTGTAATTGGAATCTTTACACCTACATCATTAATTCCAGCAGGCCCTAAAAAAAATAACTTATCTGTGTTCATAGAAAGAAAGAAAGAAGGAAAGGGAGAAAGGAAGCAAAATTATTTTAGTCCTTGCAACTCCATGGAAATTGCTCTTTTCAAAGCATCTGCAAACTCTCCCTTCCCCCACATCCTTGTCCTAGCTTCTTGACTTTCAACAGCTTGCAAGCCAGGGACTAGTTAGGCTTTATTACCTTACCCCCTCCCTCCTTCCCTCATGAGACACCACACTCCATGTGTGTTTTGTTTTGTTTTGTTTTCCTACCTTTCTAAGCGTTCCTAACAATCACTTTTCTGGAGCTTCTTCTGGCTTCTGAATTTTGACTCTTCTTCATCTATGCTCATTCCTTAACAAGTCCCTTCTATTTATCCCCAAGGCTCTAAATGCCTCCTGTCTGCTGATGACTCTCAAGATTATAAATCCAGCCCCGATTTTACTGCTGAGCTCAAGTGTGTCTGTGTGTGTGTGTGTGTGTAACTGCCCATTTGGTATGTCTGCTTTAAGTGTCCATGTCTAAAACCCCATCACAGTTCAGTCAAGCCTACTCCCTCTTAAGCTGCTCTGCCCTGGTCATCCCCATCTCAGCGCCTGTACTAACAACCACCCAGTTTGTTAGACACCAAATCTATGAGTTAATGTCTGTCTTCCTTTACTTTACACCTTATATTCAGTCCATCTGTAGGTCCTTTAGACTTTTCTCTTAAGATATTCCAACCAATCTGATCATGTTCACCAATGTCACCCTCTAGCACCCTCTAAGCACTCACTTAGAGTGCCCTAAGAGCTTTTCCCTGGTCTTTCTGATTCCTCTCTTGACCTCATGGTCTGTTCTCCAAATAGCAGCTAAGGTGACCTTAGCAGATGCACATAAAAGTTTGTCATTTTTGTCAGAACCCTATGGAAAGAATTCCAGGGCCTTACCATGGTGGATCAGTCAAGACAAACTAGTTTATCCAAAAATGACAAAAATGTCATTGGCTTAAAATGACAGAGTTACCTCAAAACTTAAACATAGAATTACTATGTGACCCAGCAGTTTTGATCCTAAGGATATGCCTAAAAGAATTGAAAACAAGCACTCAAATACATGTACACACATGTTTCTTTTCTTTTCTTTTTCTTTTTTTAAAGATTTTATTTATTTGACAGAGAGAAACACAGCTAGAGAGGGAACACAAGCAGCAGGAGTGAGAGAGGGAGAAGCAGGCTTCCTGCCGAATAGGCAGCCTGATGCAGGGCTCAATCCCGGTACTCCGGGATCATGAGCTGAGCTGAAGGCAGAGGCTTAACCACTGAGCCACCCAGACACCCCTACACACATGTTTATAGCAGCACTATTTGTGGTAGCCAAAAAGTAGAAACAACACAAAACCCATCAACAGATTAATGGAAAAATAAATTGTGGTATATCTATGCATTTGAATATTATGGAGCCATTGAAAAGAAATGAAAAGCTGGTATATGCTACAATTGACATGAACCTTGAAAACATACTAAATGAAAGAAGTCAGGTACAAAGGCAATATAGTCTATGATTCTGTTGATAGGAAATACCCAGAGTAGGTAAAAATCATAGAATACTGGGTGATGATTACCAGGTGCTAGGGACAGGGGAGGGAACTGGGAGCATCCTGTCAGTGGGAATGGTATTTCTGGAGTGATGTAAATGTTTTGGAACCAAATACACATGGCAGTTGTGATGCAGGAAGGCTGGGTCCAAGGACACAAGAGGGCATCCTGCAGGACCAGCCAAGGATTGTTGGCTTTATGTAGGAGAGAAATTCAACTTGAGCTGAGGAACGTGAGAGCAGGGTTGAGTGAATAGTTTGAGTGACAGAGAATAGCAGAATGGCATCTCTGGGAGCCTCAGAAAGGAAATGCAGGAAATGCGTGTCTTCATCACTTAGGGTTAAGGTTTTAGATTGGAAAGGGATGTAGGGGATGTTTTTCTTTAGGACTGCAGGGTAGGATCCAATCAGAGGTGAGTATCAGGTGAACAATAGGTGTGACTTCACAAATCAGTGAAAGTAAGGGGTGAATGCCAGTGTCAGCCAAGGTTTGCGTGAAGGTCATGGGGATCTGGCCCTTAGGTGTTATGAATTGTTTGGGGCCCAGGACAAAACTCAGAGTGATTAACTTTCTTCCTTCCCCCTTGGCTTCTTCAGAGGCAAACAGGGATCATGTGTCAATAGATCCTCACAGGAAAACCGTAGACACAGAACGCTTCTAACGTGGAGTCTCTTCAGCTTTCTTATCTCAGTTGTACAACACAGTGGATGCCGCTGAATGCCCTGAATAGTCCACTTTAAAATGGTGAATTTCATCTTAATTAAAAATAACAGTAACAACAGTTTATTCATATTGCCTGCACAGCCAGAGCCAGGTGGGGCTTCTGTTCTGCATACTGGTCAGTTTCAGCCTCAGAACACTGGCGGCCAGAGCAGCAGAACATTGCTGGTAAAACACAGGATTTGTGAGGACAGGGAATTTGTCCACGGCTAGATCCCCAGGAAGTAGAACACAACACTAGACACACTGAAAATAGTGGCTATATGTTGAGTGAAAGAATTTAAAAAATGACTAAAATAGTTCTCCATGAAAATAATACAAAATAAAGATTACTCAAAGAAAAGACGTCCAAACACCAAAAAAATCCCATTTTATTTGCTGATGTACTGTCTTTCCCTTAGTCCTATCACATGTTTGTATTTGCCTTTTTAGGGACTTGAAATTCCAGTGTTTACAAAGCACATTCATTCTTTTCTAGGATTTGAATCCTTTCCTTGTCTTCCAGGTTTCATTAGTCATCTTCTGTGTGCCCCATCTCTCCTTGGGACCACTGATGGTCCATCACACAGCATACCATATTTCCCTGCCTCACCTGTAGTTGGGATTTTGGGACAAACAACAACAACTACTTCCTTTAACCCAAATAGGTGAGGGCAGAAGACTATGTACCTGTCAGCTTTATTGGACATAGCTGAACAGCAGCTTTCCAAACATTCCCCACAGTGGGCTTAGAGCACATGGAATCAGTTCTGCATGTCCAGTTGAATTCTCCCTACGGGTCATGCTTCCCTGTCTCCCATATCCTGGGTGCTTTTCACTTGTCTAGATCCTTCCAATAACACAGAGATCCTGGCAGCTTTGCTTCCAAAGAGCCTTCCCAAGGCAAGTGGGACCTACATTTATCACTTAGCCTTGTTACTGCCTGGATCACCCAAGGTAGCCATTTCTCACTCCCCTACTCAAACTCCCTTGGATTTCCTGTCTTTGCAACATTGATACACAGTCTGCCTGGACCTGGGTGTTTCTTCCCTGCCTGGGATTTATTTGCACTGCACTTTCTTTTCCCTTAAAAGTAGTTGGGGGTCCCTACTTTTGTTTTAGTTAGTCCTTTTCAAGTAGTTGGTTCCTATCAGAGGCAGGCTGGAATGTGCAGGTACACTATGATACTAAACTCTCCCTGGGGGATGTGTTGGCTGACTGGTTACTAATTCACTAAGAGATACATATCTTAATGCCCTGATCTGAGTCTCCTTTACTTGTAAGAAAAATCCCTTTCTGCCATTGTCTTCCTGAAACAAGTTCCTTATTAAGCAGCAGAAGGTAGCCTTGCTTTCTTTTTAAAACAAACAAACAAAACAAAACAAAACAAAAACCTTTTAAGAAAAACTCTTTCTGGAAAAAAGAATACTCTTTTGAGTTTACATTTGGTGGTGTTTTATGTAATAATAATAACTAACATTTTTAGTTTTTTTTATGTGTTAGAGAATGGGTTGAGCATACTCAAATTTATAGTCCTAATAGCCCTTGGAGACAGGTACTGTGATTATCCTTATTTTACTGATGATGAAGTAGGCTCAGGGAGGTTAAGTAGTCTGCCCATGGTCACACTCTCTATTAAGTGACAAAACTGCTTGAGCAATTCAGACTGTTGACTTCAGGGACCAAGCCTAATGACTTCATTATACTGGCTTTCTTTATACATCACCAGTAAATGCTAAATTCAGTTTAAGCCTCTAAATTAACAAAAAGGCAAAATTCTGATGTGAACAGGATGGACATTACTTTTATTAGGCAATGTGATGGGAGCTTAATATTTTGGGGGACAGCAAACTAAGCCAACCCTTATGCCTGTTTTGTGAGCCCCATACTCCTAAGATAACTCTTTTGAAAGGAAATTGGGACACCTAGGTGGCTCAGTCCTTTGGGTGTATGACTTCAGATAAGGTCCTGGGATCAGCCCTTCTGGGAGCTCTGTGTTGGGCTCCTAGCTCAGCAGGGAGTCTGCTTCTCCCTCTCCCTCTGCCCTTCCCCTGTCGTGGCCTGCGGGACAATGTAAGCTGAATCTGAGTGAGGGCAAAGAGATGGTGAAACGGAGGCGAAAGAAAAGAGATGGGGGCAGGAGGAGCAAAGTGGGTGATGTCCAAACAGTGCCAATTTTATTCAAGGCTACAAGTCATTATATACTGAGCAGTGCACAATCATGCAGAAACATCTATAGTGGGAAAGTTACAGCAAGAATTCCGTCCATACCCCCACAGTTCCCCATATCTCTTTCCCATGACAACAGTTTTCTTTGTTCCCACCAAACTACTATCAATAAAGAAAAAGGGAGGCACAGCACATGCCTACATGTTTATGTCTATATCAGAACATGATTAACTGGCCTTCGACTCGCAAGGGCAGAGGCCCAGATAGGCGGGTACCAGGCGTTTTGCTCAACTATTAACTCTAGCCTAACCAGGCGAAGACATCCAGGCTGGTAAGTTTAGGAGCTCTTACTCAACTGTTGATGCCAGCCTGGCTCTGGGCTCCCCACATTCCCCCATTTGTGCGCACATGCACTCTGTCTCTCTCTCTCTCTCAAATAGATGATAATTTAAAAAAAAAAATTCAAGGACAGCAAATTATGTTCAGTTTTTTTCCTTATCGAACTGATTCACTAAGCACTTTGCAGGAGAAAGTGTCTAAAAAGGACTGTCCTTCTATCCCCTCCTTTTGAATTACACTATCAAAAGAAGGGGGTCAGGTTTCTTTCGTCCTCTTTATCAGTCCTTATTCCAACAGAAAAACTTCCAGATAAATTGAGAGAAGACCATAAATAAATTACCTGGAGATTGAAGCTTAATGGGCCCACCCAGGGGCAGAAAAGGAAATTCTTGTTGATTCTGTAGCTAAGAGCCTCAGCCCTGTGATAAAAGGATCAGGCTTCTCGGGAGCCTACCTGCCTATTCTCTTTCCCACTTTGATTCCCTGTGGTGGCCTTTCCTTTCACTCTTGGCCAGTGATTTTGAAAGTACAATATTCATCACTCTGTACAATTAACTAAAATGGAATAGCTTTTTACGTTTTAAAAGTCAGTGCGAGATATTTTCTGACTTTGTGGTTTCTAAGATTATGCAGCATGCCAAAAATGTCGTTTTATTGACAAATGAGTGCATTTAACTGGCACGAGCAGAAATTAGTGTCATGGTAGAAACAACGCACTAGATGGTATGATTTAAAAGAGACCAAAGCATAGTCTCACCACCTTTGAAAGTGACTGATACGCTATTCCTTCAGTGGAGGTTTGAAAGGTTTGGGTTTCTATAACAGATAGGTGCATATTCCTAGGAGGAGCAAGAGGTTAGTCCCTCATGAACGAAGTCCTTTCTTGGGGTGTGAAGAATGAATAGCATTGGAGAAGAGTAGCCGAGGGATCAGAGACTTCATGTGGAAAAGGTGACTGCAGGAAATCGAAGGAGGGACAGCAAGAGGAAAGGCTCTTTAGATAACCCACAGGCTTCACAAACAAGCCTATGTCCCTCTACATCCTGGCTGCATTTCCATTTCGCTGATAGACTGCTTGAGACCTGGGTCTTTTCAAAAATGCCTTGGGGAAGAAATCCTGCCCATGCTTATTGTATTCAAGTGTTTTTCTTTGGAATGTTCATTCCAAATATTCCTGGGCTCATAGGGTACTTATAAATTATTACAATTTAGTCCATAAACTCAGCTCCTTAATCTCCTCTGTGATACCCTGGAATGGATGGGGAGGGGGAGGGGCAGGGGTAGGTGGCCACTGCCACCATCTACTGGCTACATGTTTTGCCCAAGGTGGAGGGAAGGAAAACATGTTTCCAAGCTGGTGGTTGGATTCACAGCATCTGTGTTAAGTACCTCACCACCTTACGTTGGCAACTGGGAGGGTTTCCTTAAAAATTCTATTCTGTCAGGTAATAGATACAATAATAATAGGTGACAGGTCGTACCAGAGGATTGAGGGCTCCAGGAAATTACTGTGAGGAAAGCAATTTGACATCCTTCCATCCTTTGATGAAAACTAAATGTGATATCTAGGTGTAAACATCGAAAAAAATTGAAAGTCACACATGGAGGGGGAGGCCTGGTAGTCTGGTGGAAATCTCTATTCAGAGAAGGGGAAGGCTCGAGGGGGTGTGGTGATTTAAGAACACTATTTCTTTCCAAGATTAATACATTTGTGGAACTTGCTGGCCTTATTCCTGGATCCTATCAGTGGAGCAATGACATACGCAAATGACTTCTGTAGTCTAACAAATATTGGGGCTGGAAACACTGGCTCTCTTCTCTTTGGAAAGACAGACAATGCCAAGGAGTTTGGGCAGTGCTATTTTGAGTTCCTTGATCCATTATTATCCATTGGTTTAGGACTGGCTGAATAAGGATGACAGACACGACTTTTACTCCTCTATCTGACGCATTTTGTAAACTCAAAAGCAAATGTACAGGCACAGTCGAGTATCTACTCCCCTTAGCCTTCCACTCCAAAACACACTTCCATTGGTCTCACCTTCTCTGTCTCTGTCTTCTCAAGACACATAATGTGGTATCATCATTAATATTGTCATCTTTCCCTATATTGTTTGTTATTTATTTTACATTATGTGTTTTATTTTCTGGATGAAGTGGCATTTTTCTCAAGAGTGAATCTTGATCTCCACAATGTTTAGAAAAATAACATCAGTAATAACTAGTATTAGCAGCATACTTATCCTAAGGTAGGTGCTGTGGAAAGTACTTTACATGGATGACCCCTTTTTCTCCGTTCAGGCTCAGTGAACTTGACATTACTATTTTTTTCTCATATTCAGATGTGGAAATGGGGCTTTAGTATACTGTCCTGAATCACACCAATGGATAGTTAAAGGGATTTGAACTCAAGTTTGCCTGCCTGAAGGGTTGTCTTTTACTTCTTCTTTAATAAACATGTGGTATTTATGATCCCATAGGGCTGTGGAACAAGCTTTCCCAAAACCTTGTGGTTTAAAACAACCAACATTTTGTGTCTTTGTTCATAGTTCCACATTTCGGACAGGGCTTGGCAGAGATAGCTCATTTTTAAAAAAATTAAATTCAGTTAACGTATGTATTATTAATTTCAGAGGTAGAGGTCAGTGATTCATCACTGTTATATAAATACTCAGTGCTCATTATCTCACGTGCCCTCCTTAATGTCCATCACCCAGTTACCTCATACCCCCCTCCCCTCCCCTCCAGCAACCCTCAGTTTGTTTCCTGTGATTAAGACAGCTCATTTATATAACAGCTAGGGCAGCTCTACAGGGCCCTGAGGTCAATTCCATAGTGGCCTCACTTCTATGGCTAGCAAGTTGGTTGTGACTACTGGCTTACTTCTCAGCTGGGGCTGTTGGTCAGAGACCTCAGTGGTCCTCCAGGTGACCTCTCTTCAGGGCTTCTCTCAGCGCAAAGGCTTTTTTTTAAGGCTTAAGTTCCAGGCGGGTCCAGCACTACTTGCAAAGTGTTCTTTGGTTAAAACAGGTTACAGTGCTGGTCAGATTCATGTGAGGGCCCCCCTCAAAAGGGCATGGATACTATCAGGCATGTCTCACACCAGTGGTTCAAAGTTAGTAGTCTACCATACAAAGACGACACAGCATTTCTTGTTTTGTGCTATTGTCAGAGAATCCATGAAGTACACATTTTAATTCTGTCTCTTCACCACTGCAGTTGAGACAGAGAAGATACAGCTTCTGCTTCTGCTCTGTGGTAATACCTGATAGACCAGAAGTTCAACCAGAAACCAAACCAAAACAAAAGCAGTTAAACTGGCAAGCAACAGTGGGGAGCATAAACACATTGAAATATCGGGCACGTTCATTCTATGGGTATTTTTAAAAGCATCAATGACCAAAGGACACTCCACCGTAATTTCTGGGACAAGTGCCCCTTTATTTTGAGCACTTGAGCTTGCCTACTTTGCACAGTTTAGGGAGACAGCACCCAAGCACACCCCCCGGTGCACATGAAGGAGTAGGAATTGAATATGCTAGGATTAGGTGATATGTGGAGTAAGAGATGTGGGGTATCTAGATTAATGCAGGAGTTTGTTCCAAGAGCAACAGTCAAGAGTCATGTAACTTTTTATTATGTGCAGGGCATCCATTTAGAGAATGGATCTTTAGGTTTTGTTTCTAAAATAGATCACATATTTTCAGTGCTTATTGAAGGAACCAAGGGGAGTGGGTGAGAGGGTGTCATGGCAATCCTCGTTATTTATAGTTGGTGATATTGTTAGCGTTCACCCTGTGGAGAACCAAATCACATCTAAGCCCATAATTTCCATATCTTTGGAAAGCTTTTAGCTCCTCACTGCCTGTTGGCATGGTAACATGACAAGAGTTATGATGTCAAAACCGTATGAACTCATGATTGATCTAAAATTATTTGGGAAACTTTCCCATTTCAAATTTCCATTGAGAGAGGGGGAATGAGAAGGCCACGTGGCAGCTTCATTCAAAAGAGAAAAAAAATGTCTTTTTCCCCCCAAATTTGTCCTGAAATAAATTCTCTGTTTTCCTTTCCAAGTAATGCTAAAAAGATTACTGTCCTTCTGATGTGTTTTGGCATTTTTTTTCAAATTCAGATATTTTAATCTCTCTTTTCTACTTTTTTTTCATATTCTAATTGAAATCAGTGGTTGATGCTAGCATTCTCTTTAGGCTGCACATCAAAAGCTGGGCAGGCATGTCTTCTGGAATTTGCAGGTGCCTTCTGAAGTGAAGGTGACCCTGAGGAAATGCTGAGAGTTAGCAGAGAGGTCAGGTGACTATGTTTTGAGTATTTGCTATTCATGGGTGTTATTACCACGTGTGTGCTGAGAAACAAACTGAATGGTCACCCAGATATATAGTAAGTTTCTTGAGGCTGGACAGTGACAACATGGTAGAAGAGATTTATTGGGGGAAAAATACATCTAAGCCTGTTTACAAGAAAAATGGGATTTACTCAGGTGAAAGTCAGTGAAAAAGATAAAGCTCTGTCACCTTCAGAAATTTATTTAACCTGGTTTCTTTATTGTAGCCTCAGTTTAACCATCTGTTAAGTGGGGATAATAATGTAAACTGGCTATAAAGATAAAATATGAGAACAAGAGCTAAAGATAGAGCCCGGTGCTTGCAGGAAAATGATCAAGAAATGCTGATGTCCCTGAAGAAGTAAATAGATTTACAGGGAATTCTCAGAGATTATAGAAAGAAGCTTTAACACATTCTTGTTTTAGACACCATGTGCTTCGTGACTTTAGATATACCTGGCCGTAATGTTGGACTGTGGCATCTGTAGTCCTGCTACCAAAATAATTTCTTATCTCTAACCAAATATCAGCCTGACTGGTCTAAAATAAAATACTTGATCTTCAAACTTCAACATTATTTCTCTGCACAATTCATAGCGAAATGACAGTTTGAAGTTGAAGAGCATTATGATTTTTTTTCTGCTTAATGTTATTAAACTCCTATTCATATGAATAGGAGTTTAATATATATAGCTAATATGAATAGGAGTTTAATATATATATATATTTGTTTATTTATTTATTTTTGAGAGAGAGAGAGAGAGAGTGAGGAGTGGGAGACAGAAAATCTTAAGCAAGCTCCACACCCAGCATGGAGTCCAATGTGGGCTCACAACTGTGAGGTCATGACCTGAGCCAAATTCAAGAGTCAGACATTTAACTAACTGAACCCCCCAGGTGTCCCCACATATATTTTTCAGTAGACTTTAGTTGAAAGCCTACCATGTGTCAGACACTCAGGCAAAAGCTGAAAATAATGGCACTCCTTGGGTGTGGAAGACAGATAATAAAACATATAAGGAGCAAACATACAGAATGTTATATAGTAAAAATGCTAAGAAGAAGAAACTAAGTCAGGGAAGGGGCTGGGGTGGTGGTTTAGGGAGTCAAACTAAGTATATAGGCATCAGGGCTGAGGTTAAGATTTTAGGTCAAGTCCAAAAGTCATCACTGGGGTGACTTTTATGCAGATATCTGGAGGAAGGCACATCAGACTAGGCAGAGGGAATCGCAAGTACAAAGGCCTCAAAGCCCGGTGTGTTCAGGAACGGCAGGAGTACTAGTGAGCTTGGAGCAGAGTAAATGAGAAGGGTTGTAGGAGATGTCCTATTTCCTATCCTTACAACACCCTTCATGACAGAGAAAAATAAATAAATAAGAAGTCAATAAATAAGGTAATGAAGTGAGTTTGAGTTAGGCCCTGTCTTTGAACCAGCCCTGATATCATCCCACTGGAGTCTGGGCTTCAGCTTCTCTTCATAATTAGAATCATCGTGAGTCATTATCTCACTCTTTAGATATATGAGAGGAAAACTTTGTAAGCCTTTTTCAGTTGTGAGCATGTTTCCATGGTAATTCTTACATAAATGGCACCTGTCTTTGATATAACAAAGCTGTGTGCTTGTTGCTCCTAAGTTACAAGAAGAAATCCAGGCCAAATTAACAAGAGATAGAAGGGGAATGAATAGGGTTAAACCACAGACATCTCTACCTTTGAGTTCATTTGTAGTTGTATGCACAGAACTTGGTGTCCCAGATCCACTTCCTCATTGTTGAGATGTGAGTAGCTCTTGCCTTACACGTAGGGGAGCTTGCACCTACCTTCTCTGGCTTGTCACCCAAGTGCCTCTCTCGGGACCACTCATCCATGAAAGTCCAAGAATTGCTTTGCAGGTGGATTGACACTTTTATTTTTCTGTTATTTCTTCCATACATTTGAGATTTTATAAGCATTTAGTAAGTGATTTTGTATTGGGCAGTTTTAGTGGTTTACATTTTAAGCTCACATTGACCCTGAGAAGTGGTCATAGATATCTATCTGTTCATAGATAATACAGTTCAGAGGTTTAGTAGATTCTTCCAAACAGTGAGGTGTAGTGCAAAAGACCCAGCTGTGGGGGAGATGTTCTCTTGTAGGTGGACAGCATTTGGCTGGTTCATCCCACCCTTGGAGAAAGCAAGGATAGCACAGAGAAGACCCACACTAAAGCCTTATCGTTCTGTGGTGCATTTAATACATGGTCCCTTCTTCTCTTGCACTATGACCAGCTGTTTCTTAAATATGAGACTTGTTCTCATAATCATATACTGAGAGATGCCTGGGTGGCTCAGTTGGTTAAGCGTCTGCTTTTGGCTCAGGTCATGATCCCAGGATCCTGGGATTGAGCCCCACATCTGGCTCCTTGCTCGGTGGGGAGCCTGCTTCTCCCTCTCCCTGCTATGCTGCCTGCTTATGCACTCTCTCTGTCAAATAAATTTTTAAAAATTCTTTAAAAAATAATAATTGTACGCTGAATTCCATGCTGGTCTACCATAGAGTTGCCAGGTTTTTGTCTGCCCTGTGGTTTTGGCTTTCTTTCTTTCTTTTTTTTTTTTAATATTATATTTATTTGACAGAAACACAGCCAGAGAGAGGGAACACAAGTGGGGGGAGTAGGAGAGGGAGAAGCAGGCCTCCCGCTGAGCAGGGAGCCTGATGTGGGACTTGATCCCGGGCCTCCAGGATCATGACCAAGCCGAAGGCAGTTGCTTAACCAACTAAGCCACTCAGGTGCCCCTGGTTTGGGCTTTCTAATGAACACAGAAGAGCAATTGGCAGTTAAATGTACTAGATGCATTTAAAGCAATGTGTCACAGAATTTTATTACTAGAAGTCTCTTATTAAATAATTGGAAATAGCTTCTTCCTAATTTATTTGACCTATAAATGCATGAGTGACGTGCCTGCATTCACATACACAAACTCCACTTCTTACCTTTCTTTGATATGAGAGATGGTCTTATCATCTAGGCATCCCAGGGGACATTGGGCAAAATCTGGAAGCATTTTTGGTTCTCCAAACAGAAGGGCAGGGGAGTACTCCAAGCATCTAGTTGGTAGAAACCAGGAATGGTGCTTAACATCCTACAATGAATAGGGCAGCTCTACAAGGAATTTGAAGCCCACATGTCAATAGTACCACCTAGACATCTCCATTTTTAACATTATTATGTTTATTGAAAACTTGGATTTGGAACCAGTCTGTGCTTAGAGAACACATTTTTGTTCTAATGTCAATAAATTTTTAAATATGTGCTTTATTAATAGTACAAACATATTAATACCTTTTGCGGGGAGGGGGGGTAAAAGTGTTTCTCTATTGGAAACCTAAAATCTAATGCAACTTTGAAGATATTAAAATTACTTGTTTTTTCTAGATTTATATTGTTTTTTCTTTTTAATTTTCTACACTTCTAGAATCAATAAGCTTTGCACTCTGTAATGTAAAAAATGACCTGGCCAAAGGGAATTGTCCTTCCCCACCCTGATTCAATTCATCTTCAGGTCTTGATTGGGTACCTGTTGGGTATTCAGCCTTAGGTGAGTACAGAGGGAAGCAGAGGTTCATGATGGGAGTCCCTAGCTGAAATAATAATGAAAGGCAGCAGAGGGTGATTCAGGCCCCAAACTGAGTAATGCAAAATTCCCTTTGATTCCTTGTTCCATTTAAACAGGTCTTCATTGAAGTTTGTGTAGGGTAAAATTTTATACCATTGAGACTCATTTTTTTTTTCCTTTTGAAAGAGGATTGGTTTTATTGCCGGGAATTCATTTGTGTTCATTTCTTAATGATGGTGCTAAGGTAGCCAGGCCATACATTTTGGACATGTATTTAAATTGCATAGATTTCTTGAGTCAAGCTTGGAAGAAGGAACCCTGCAATGACTATTTATCAGTGTGTCCCTTACTATTGGACATCTGTGACTTTTCCTATTTCCTCTTAGGGGACTTATTCTCTATCAGTGATGTGAACCTGTTTCCATCTCTGACAGTCAGAAGTTTGCATCTGACAAGTGTTCTGAGGCCTGAATTGTTCTCTGACAGTGAATCCTATGTAGTGATATCTATGATCAGGGGACACTGCCCCTCCTCCCCACCCATAGTTCCGAAGCAGAAGACATCTAAGGCCTTTCTAACTAAGTGCCTTTATCCTGTGGCCTAGCAGCAACAGGCAATTTGATACTGGTCTAGTAACACTCATGCAAGATGTTATGGAAGACAAGAGTTAGTTTTGAGTCTGGGCATTTGCTTCCGGGTCTTGCCTGCCTAGTTGATTGCAAGTGGTGGGAGAGCTGGCAGCTACTGTTAAACAGTTAGAGAAATGCCTCTAGGTTTTTTCTGCAGAAAAGTATTAGTAATTTTGATACCATTCATTGATTTTTTTTTCCTGGTGCCTCATAATCTTCTACTAACAATAAAAGCTAACATTTTGTGAGCAATGCCAGGCACCATGGTAAATAGTTTGGCTGTTATCTCATTTAATATTCCCCAAATAGTAATGCTCATAAATATGCTCCTTTAACTCACGAAGAAACTGAGACCCAAAGAAGTGAAGTAAACCATCCAAGGTCAAGAATTTTGCAAGTGGCAGAGCTCATCAGTTTGAGCCCAGGGAGTCTATCTTTAGATTCTTGTTACTTACTGATTATAATACATCCCTGAAGAAAGCAGTGTATCAAAACAAAATAAAACTTTGATGAAATGGATATATGGTATATGGGTTTTAGATGATCATCATGGTGTCCTAATATAGGACTGAACACTTTCTGATTGGTTGCTTCGTGACAAATCCTATACAGGAGCAAATTAGTTATAGTCAAACTTAACTCTGAAACTCTTTAGCTCCTTATTCTTTGGAAAAGAAGTCTTATAATTGGGAGGGACCTTTGAAATAATTTAATGTTCTTTACTTACAACTAGTTAGTTACAGGAAGCAGTTGAAGTGGTTTATAATGAAACTAAAGTGTGACAAGACAAAAAGGCAGTGAGAAAACCAGGAAAGGGAAAACAGGTATTTGAAGAAAGCTAAAGGAAAGCCAGAGATATCATGCTCTAAGGCCCTGCACACAGTAAGTTCTAGACCACATATTTAAGTATCAGTCACTAGCAACTGATGCCAAGTGGGGAGCTTAGCCAGATTCTGGCCAACAATATAAAAGCATCTGCTCCCCGAGCCCCATCCCATTAAATAGGAACCTAATTTGGAAATTACAAAAACTTAACCTGCAGCTGGAGATGTTATGCACGATGACCTCTAAGTTCTTCATGTCTAGGACTTATGCCTTATTCAAACTTAATGTACACCTTCCACTTTCTAAAAGGGAAATTACCTGTGTTTTCTTAGATTTGTACTTCCTTTTTGTCTTCTTAGCTTCTTGACCTATTAAACCACATAAGTCTTGTTGCTCTCTGACTAGGTAAACTCTCTGTTGGCCATTCAGTTCAATAAAGAATCATATTATTAGAAAATGCAATGGACTGTTTTTCATGGAGTAAGATAAAATCCTAGGATTCATTCATTATACAAACTGAAGATCTATCAGAAAGCAGGATTCAAGTGTCTCAAGTATAATAAAGTAATACATTAGACATCTTTATTCAATTTACTCAAACGTTTTATCTGCAACTTTTGGAACTTAAGATATCCTTCAAAGGTAGGTCCTTTGTCTGAAAAAATTAACAAACTAAGAATGCGCATAGCAGTCGGAAAGGCTAGGAGATTTGTGTGTTGGTCATAAAGAGCCAGAAACTGACTGGATTAATAAAAGCGTTCCATAGATCCTGTAGATCCTCTGGGTAGCTATTTACCAGACTGATCCAATATGGTAACTCTGTCATCTGCAAGTTAGGTCTCCATGTTCCTCTTGTAGGAAATGAGGGCTTGGAGAATCACACAGGACTATGCACTGCCTTGATACTGAAAGGACATCAGCATTGTCTTTACTCCTATCTCATTGACCAGAACTGGCCACGTGACCTCATCCATTGTATTTTTTGAATGCCCAGAAAAGAAACGGAGGAGGAGAGTATGATTCTGATTGGAACCAGCAATGTCTGCCTTGTTGATCAAAATATTTTTAAACCCCAAACCCTCTAATAGCACAAATTAGACTTCCAGTGACTCATTCTGTCTGAAATTACAGGGGTTATTACTGAGATTCTTGATTATTTTTATCAGTTGTGTGTAATTAAACTTTTAAAACTTGTTTATAATGTTTGTATTTATATTTATAAACATCATTATAATTATGCAGATGTCCCTTAAAGTTATTTTTAACTTTTTTTTTGTAAAATATAATGTTAAGAGCAGAGGGGGTAGTCTAGATTTGTTTTACATGCACCATAAGTATGTTTTGCAAATTTCTATAGATTTAAACTTTTAACAGTATTTTTGAAAAAATTGAGCAGTTAGAAATTAATTTAGAAATAAAGCATACATAATCCTCATCTTGTAGTGATGCTTTGGTAAATAAGTAACTCAGAGTTTTAAGTTGCAATTGAACTCATTTTCCATTTTGCTCATTTTTTACAAATCAACAAGGAATCAATCTTTTTCCTCTCCTAACCATCAAACACTCTGTGCCCTCTTCCTCACTATATTCTGAATGGGCTCACTTGTTTTCGCTAGTCTGCTTGGTATTAGAATTTGTAGTTGATGTGCCTCATTTATCAGCCAAGTACGGAGAGATTCTGAAAGATGTTTTGTCATTTTCCACTGTCAAAATGATGCATTCGTTTATGTCCTGGTTTCTTTCAAAGAGCTAGAGTTGCACTTATTTTGCAGGGTAAAGCATGAGTATAAATGATACAAAACTAAGTAAACAGAGGGGAAAAAAAAAGTAGACCTTAGAAAACCAAATGTTAGGGGGCTTCATTTTCAAGTGTACATTTTAGAGTGAAAGAAGCTCAAATAAAAAAAATAAAATGTCCATGGCTACTTTTTTTAGTTTTGATCTGTCACCTGCTTGCATTCTATTACACCATGTACTGTTATTTTAACAGACCGAGAAAGAAGTGGCTTCCTTTCTTCTTTATTGACATATTCAGGCCCTATCCATAAGGACAGAATGCCATGGTTCTTGTATCACGGAGTCAGAATCTTGTGGACACAAGAATGTAAAGTGAAGTGAAAGTTTATTAAGTGAAGATGAGAGGGGCGCCTGGGTGGCTCAGTCGTTAAGCCTCTGTCTTCAGCTCAGGTCAAGATACTGGAGTGCTAGGATGGAGCCCTAGGCTCCATGCTCGGCGGGAAGCCTGCTTCTCCCACTCTCACTCCCCCTACTTGTGTTCCTTCTCTAGCTGTGTTTCTCTCTGTCAAATAAATAAATACAATCTTAAAAAAAAAAAAAGTGAAGATGAGAGCAGAAAGGAAAAGAAGAGTTCTCTAGAGTGAGAAGGGTCCGAATGGGTTGTCACTGAGGGCTTTTAGGTCCGTCTGTTATTGAAAACAGGACCAGGGACGCTGTGGCCTTGAGATTCTGTGGTCTTGGTTTGAGCAAGGACAATTGAGAACCCCCTTAATGACTTACTTCTTTGAGGTCTAGTTATTTTCTGTGATCACACTGTAGCAACCAAAGAAAAATACTTCCTAACATGTGGGGCCAGATGGTCTGGCCTATTCCCTTATCTCTTGTTCACTTTGGCTTAGAGCTTTTGACAGCCAGGAATAGTTCCAGAGCCTATTCAGGGGCTCCCTAACAGGCCCTGCCTAAATCTTAACCCTTTCCTTACTCAGTGGTATGTGTCAATTCAGGCAGAGCTTCAATCCTGGAAGCCTCTAAGTTAATATAGGAAAATTGTTTGGTTGATCTTTCTTGTTTCCTGCTTTGGGTTCTATGGATGCAGTTTTTAGCTGTTTTATTTGTTTGCTTGTCATGAATGTAGGAAAGGCCAGGGGTTTGGTACCTGTAACTTGCTACCATAATCTGTTTACTACAAAACCTCCTTCTGACAGTTGTCACAGAAGACAATGGGAGAACAGAAACACATTGCAAAATCAGTTTGTGAGTAGAATCATTCTCATAGGCCCCAGGATAACTGGCTATTCTCATTTAAAGTGATTTTATTAAGCAAAAGTTTACTATTTTTATTATTTTAATGTTTTTTTTAAAGATTTTATTTATTTATTAGAGAGTGTGAAAGCACAAGCAGGGGGAGAAGCAGGCTCCCCTTGAAGCAGGGAGCCAGATGTTGGGGCTCAATCCCAGGATCCTGGGACCATGACCTGAGCCGAAGGCAGATGTTTAACTGACTGAGCCACCTAGGTGCCCCATATTTACTTTTTTTTTTTTAAAGAAAATACCCAAACTTGCTCATTATTTAGTTTGTAATATTTTAAGGTTCACATTTATGAATATAAACATCTAGGATTCTCCCAGTGGTGTCTTATTAATGAATAGTTTTATTGTTCTTATGAGAGGGGGGAGAAGTCAAGAACTACCTATGTTACCATCACTCAGAGCATAAACATAACTAATATATGCCTTTCTCAAGAAACAGCATAGGGAGGAAAATTCCAGATAAACTTTGATTCAAGTCTAAATCCCTAACTCAGAATTATTTTCTGATTTAAATTATTTAACTTTGAGTTTCTGTTTCTTCTTGGAAAAATAAGGATAGTATGAACCTCAAGAAATTGCTGTAAGGATTAAATATAAAAGCAGCAAAGTTTTTGGCTCATGATAGACTTTCAGTGAGTGTTATTCTTGCTGTTCTTTACTTCCTATTATAGATTTCCTTACACAATGTAAAAAACACTTTGAATAACAAGTCCTCTCTGTGCCAGTGGTGTTCCCTGGAGGCCTCTGACAGTATTTTGGTCTGTCATTCTCTTTCACCTGTGGGAGAGTTTGCTAACCACACCTACCCTGCCCTGATCATCTCCATTATTTATGTATTTCACAGACACGCAGTTAGTTGAGTCAAATTGTACCCTTTTTCGTTGATATCTGCATAAGCCCTTTTTTTAAAATAAAAATTATTTGAGAGAGGGAGAGAGCTCAAGCCAGGGGGAGGAGCAGAGGGAAAGGGACTAGCAGACTCCCTGCCAAGCATAGAGCCAGAGAGGTTCTCCATGTCCTGACCCTAAGATCATGACCTTAACCAAAATCAGGAGTTGGACACTTAACTGAGTGAGCCACCCAGTCGTCCTATGTGTAAGCTTTTCGTGTTTTTAAACTTACTTTCCTCTGCCTCTCTTCCTTCTTGACCACAATTATTACATTTATAAGGAGCCACATTAGTATTGATCAATAAATATTGAGAATTGTTCTTAACCTGTGTCTGTCTATGAAATAATGAATGGCTGTTGGCTTTAGAATTAAAGAATAAGAGAATTTTAGAAATTATACTAGGGAAAATAAAGGAATCATAAAAATCATTAAATAAAGAAACTCTGGAAAGCATCTGTACGATAACTCTTCAGGGACCATTCAATTAAAAAAAAATCAAGCACTGGGTTAAAGAAGATGAATGCTTACTGGCATGCAATTTATACTAATGGAGGACAGGGGAAGTAAATAGATAAATCAAGTGAAAAGTAAATAATATAATTTTTCATAAAAACTGAAGAACATGGCCCAGGATGATAGTACAGATGATGACTGGGTAGGAGGGTCTCTTTTAGATACTCATAGGGGAGGCCTAAGAGGCCTTGATAATGGGAAGGATTTAGATACTCAAATATCTCTTGGAAATGTGTTCCTAACTGATGGGAGAAGAATCAGTAAGACCCAGAAGCAAATACAAGCTCAGAGTCTTTAAAGAATAGCGAGGAAGCTGGTACATCTAAGATCTGATAAACAAAAGGGAGGTGGAAGCTATAACTGATGAGAATCTCAAAATAAATCCCTGACTCTGTTTAAACTTAAACTTCCTGTTTTTAAGAGATTTTTTAAATGATTCCATAATTTTAGTTGCTTTTGATTTGCTTAATTACTAAAGTATGCAAAGCCATTGCTTCCTATTTTTTTCCACTTTATTTTTCTTTTGGTTTACATAGGCTTTTGAAGGGCTAGCCTGGGAACTAACCCACATTTAACTAATAACTCAGTTATTTTCTGAGAGAAAATAAATTGTAGAGAACGTTTTGGACCATGGTTCCTTTTAAGATGGGGACAGTCTGCCTTCACGTATCTTAAAGCAGGTCCTCATCTTATGAGGAAATATCATTACTACAAACTCTTGATTTTCACTTTAGCTGTATTGAAGATTACATTTGTCCTATTAAGAAGACTTGCTACAAAATTCCCCATAACACATTTAGAGTTGGCACATGCAGTTTAGTTCTGGTTTGCGGAAACTTTAACACATTAATGCTGGTGGATTTTTGTCAATTACCATGGAATATTTCTGTGTTCACTAAAGTGGGACTGGCAGGATCCTTTGTTTGGAAACCATCCTGAGAAGGGTGCCCAAGGAAGACTGGTTTGTTGTTTTCTCTGTCTCATCATTAGCAGCAGGTTCGTTTTGCTCTGAGAAGAATTAGTCATTGATGGGGGCATTGATCCAAGGCCTTGTTCCTTCTCGCTTCAATATGAAAAGGAAAAAAGAGCTGCTGGTGCTCATTTATCATGCTGGTTCCTCTTCTACCTTAATCAAACCTTGGTTGTTCACATTTTGCTTTACAAACTATTCTTTCCATCTCCACACAGTGTCAGGCTTACAAGTTATCTTTGTGCTGATCTATATTTCATTGAAGAGATATTTTTGTCAATGCATGCTTTAAGAAATGCATCCAGTTTGAGAATGATGCCTTAGTGTGTAGAACTTTAGAGTGGAGTGTGGCTACGAGTCAGTGCCCTAAGAGGAGAGGGACACTGTTCAGGTGATGTGCTCTAGGGAGTTAGACTCCCAAAGGCATCTTTCAGAAATAAAAATTTCCTGACTGGTCCTTCTGCCTCCCGTCTCCTTTTCCTCCACTATACCTCTACCAGTGGCGCTATGACCTGTGTAATCTATGCACTGTGTCTGACATAGCCCCCTTGCTTCTAAATCTTAGGAGGTCTCCACTGCTTACAACAGGGATTAGCGAAGTGCGGCCAGCAGAGTAAATCCATCCACTGTCTGTTTTCTTCAGTAATGTACACAACCATCCCCATTCATTTACATATGGTTAGTGTCTGCTTTTGCCCTATAAGGGCAGAGTGGAGTGATTGAAGCAGATTGTCTGGCTAAAAATATTTACTATGGGCCTCTGTCCAGAAACTTTTGCCAACTTTAACCTGAATGATCAAGTTCAAACCATCAAGCATAGCACTTCCCAAGCTGCCTTCAGGATTGTATACAGCCAACTCCTCCAGCTTATCTTTACTGGGAGCCACTGTGGGGATCTCCTTGTTCCTAAAGCATGCTGTTCTCTGCCTTCACAGGTTAGAATTATTTTACCTGTACTCTCTCAGCCCCAGGGGCTCTGAGCCAGCCCCCTTCACACTGACACCTCATCTTCTTGCCTTCTGGTTGATTTCTGTCGCACTTTTCAGCAGTAAGGTGTCGCTCAGGACACCTTACTCCTGTCATCAGTAGCCTCTGTCTCCTTTTGTGTGCAAACCCTCCTCTGCAGTCAGAACGGAAGGAACCCTCCTGAGTGTGTTGTATGCTTGCCCCAGAGCTCAGTCTGGAACTAAGCACACAGTAGGTGCTCAGTAAGTAGACATTTATTTGATAGTAAGGCAGTGAAGTGGCCATCCTGTGTATAAGCTGAAAAAAGGACATATGAGGGGTAAAGCAAGTGCTGTTGCATTGTCACATTAATCAATGGATTAATGTTGCTCGTTAAGCAAGCTAATCTACTGTGTATGTTAACTTCAGTGGAGTTCGTCAACACCAGATATAGAAACAGCAAACAGCAGGCTCAACAGCAGGAAAGTCTGAGCCTCATCTTTCCCGGTCTTAGAATGTGCCAACAGCCAGCATCCAACTTCCTAGGCATTTCCTGGAAGACCAAGAACCAAGCAAGTGGGAGCGACTGCTGTGTTGCATAGCAGGACCAGTGCAGACAGAGGCATGGGTTCCAGCTATCCACCGGAAAGCCAGTGTCTGCCCTTATTCTCTCTTGGGAATGAATCCGTTTTTTTTCCATACCCTAGGAGAAAGTAGAAATAGACATTTGCTTTCCAATTATGCCTGTCCCCTAGCTCAACCTCTGTTTTATCATCTGTCCATGGATATACATAGGCGGGACAGGTCTTCTCTGAAGGGTACATCTTGACTCCACTAACATCAAAGCCTTTTGCCGAAATTTGAACACCTAATTTTAATTTGCCACAGCATCTATTGATAAAAACTGCCGCGATCCCCTTTAAATTTTTAGCAAACCCCGTTGCCAGCTCAGACATGGCTGCTTGAAGATACCTTCAATGAGCTCACAACTGAAAGGCAGAAATACTATCACTGTGGCTTCTACAGAGGATGGAGATTTTTCAGTGGTTGCTGTGCATCCTCATAGCCTGCAGAGTTCCCTTTGTACTTTATAACCACCACTTGCTACACCTTAGCTAAGAACCATTGGCCCCTGCACCTATGTGCATCTTCTTGGATGGCATATGGAGTGCTTTGACTTTGGCCCAGTGCCATGTTGGGGGTGGGACCTCTGTTGTGAATTCCCAAGGCTCTGATGGGGTAAAGAAAGAACCCATTGCATATCATTATAGAATCTTTTTTTCTATCCCTTTGCCCTTATGTGTGCCCCTAGATGGTGCTTTTCCAGGAAGTCCCATGCCAGCTGGGTTTGGGATGCAAACTTACTACTTCAACTTATAAACCTACCACTATCTTCTCCCCTGCCTATGCCTAGTGATATTCCTACTTACCAACAGCATGCATACTACTGCTCTACACTTCTTTCCCCAAGCTGTTTTGGGAATGTTTGAGAGAGGAAGAAGATAAAGAAGAATTAAAGGAAGAAAAAGTTAGATGGATGAGTGGGGACTCAGCCTCCTGTCTCCGCATGGAAAGCAACCCAAACTGCTCCTTACAGAGGCTATCTTCAGGGCTTCAGTCCACATAGTGTCTTTAAGGATTTATTTAATTTAAAATTATAACAGATATTCTGTCTTCCCTGAATTCACAGGGATGAGTGCATATAAAATAAAAACACAAGATTGGATCTTGCTGAGTCAGATAGAAGTTGTTAGGGGCAGGGCATTGTGGGCATTTTCCCTGATTGTCAACCCTAGGACCAGAGTGCTATGTGGCATTTCATGTCTCACAGAACCTACTTCTTCTCCACTATACATTGTTTCTCTTCCAGAACTCAAGAATCATGTTTTCTCGAAAATCAAGCCACTGGCCTCTGTTCCCAACCCGGGTGTAAACAACAGAGTCCTTTACCCTTGTCCTCGATGTGAGCAATGTGTCAGTGTGGTAAATTTCTCTGAAACCTACAAGTTTCACACATGAAAAGCACACTTCCTGCTTTTATTCAAATCTCTGGTTGTCTCAGGCTTGTTCACTGTCTTAATTTTCTGTCACTTCACTAAAGCAATTTGATGTGATAGAAGGACAGTGTGAAGGCTTTGAATTCACACAGAACTAGACTCAAGTTAACAAGCTCTGTGATCCTGGGCAAGTCACTCAATCTTCTTGAGTCTCTTTTTCTTCTGTAGAAGGAAAGGTAATTCATTCCTAAAATGGCTGTGAGGAATTAAAAAACAAACAAACAAACAATAAAACCTTTGGCCTGAGGATTAAAAATAACCTTTATACACAACACAACCTCAATAAATGGAGGCTACAATTGCAGGAATGTAGTCTCACTAATTTCCCTGGTTTAGGGCCACTAATGACACACACATACACACACAAAACAAACAAACAAACAAACAAACACCCAAAACTTTATGTCCTTCTCTCCCCATGACAGTAGAGATGGTTAAGATGCTTGTTTCAATATTCATTCTTTTTAACATTTTTGAAAAATAATACTTCTACCACAACCACATTAAAAGAGAGAAAGTAGTAGGTACCCACTTGAAAACACTTAGATGTGAGTAGTGGTAAGCGGAAAACGCAGAACATACAATGATTCCAGTCATTCTTCAGGTTGTTTTTTGTTTTTTTAGATTTTATTACTTATTTTGACAAAGAGGGTGGGGGAGAGCACAAGCATGGGGAGTGGCAGGCAGGGAGAGAAGCAGGCTTCCCACTGAGCAGGGAGCCTGATGTGGGATCCCAGGACCCTGGGATCATGACCTGAGCCAGAGGTAGACACTTAACCAACTGAGCCACCCAAGTGCCCCTCTTCAGTTGTTCTTAAAATTAATTCAGATTCAGAGTCAACAAATATTTTCTGTGTACTTAAAATACATTATATTCCATTAAAGCATCCAGATATCCCATTCAGTTCTCAAAACAATTCCATGTGATTTGAGGGAAGTCAAGGAAGTCTTTCTGAATGGGTTCATCACTTCCTGATTTCATAGGGTTGATAAAAGGGCAGAATTAGTTTTCATTTCACTTAGCTTGTGCCTGCATCACCCAGGGAACTGGACTACGGGCAGGTCAGGAGGAACATTTCATTTTGTGAAGGTTGAGAGCATGGGCTGTGGAATCAAGCTGCCCGTATTCTGATCCTGGCTGCTCCATACTCTAGCTGCATGACTATGGGAAGTTATTTGAACACTTGATGCCTCTGTTCCTTTATTTGTAAAATAGGGCAAATTTTGGTACTTCCATCATAGGATACAGGCAAGAGCTTAGATGGTGGTGACATCATCACCATCATCATTGTAGCCTCCCAGAAGCCACTGGGAAGTGTTTTTTTTGAATATATAGCAGTTGACTTTTAAGTTCTACCTACCAGAGGTAGATCATTAAGTGGCAGCATCAGGGGAAAAAATAGTAAGTTTAGTTTTTTTTGTGTTGCTATTCTGTATGAATTATACACATGAGTGTGTGTGTGTGCGTGCGTGCACGGTCTCTGGTGAGCCATACTATATGTTAGGTGCTATGCTATGTATTTTTTTTTTAAGATTTTTATTTATTTGACAGAGAGAAACATGGCGAGAGAGGGAACACAAGCAGGGGGAGTGAGAGAGGGAGAAGCAGGCCTCCTGCCAAGCAGGGAACCCGATGTGGGGCTCAATACCAGGTCTCTGGGATCATGACCTGAGCCAAAGGCAGTCGCTTAACCAACTGAGCCACCCAGGCAGCCCCCTGATCTGTATTATTATTAAACCTGAAATAGGGGTGCTTGGGTGGCCCAGTTAGTTAAGCGTCTGATTTTATTTTGGCTCAAGTCATGATCTTAGGGTAGTGAGATCAAGCCCCTCTATGGGCTTTGCTCAAGGGGCGTCTGCTTTAGATTTCTCTCCTTCTCCCTTTGCCCCTCCCCCACCAAATAAATAAATAAATCCTAAAAAAAACAAATGAATAAATCTGAAATAATTCTGTAATAATTTTGAGTTATTGATAATTCAATAATAGCTTGTTTTACAAATGAGGACACTAAGACTCGTTGAGTAATATAGTTTTCTCACTGCTCCAGGATTGGGCTTGTAGGGTTCATGCATTTGGGGAGTTTCTTTCTTAAGATATATGTAATTGATCTGCTTATCTCTGTGACTCTAAGGAATGAAAAATCAGTTCCTGATCCTAGGCCTAGGATAAAGTGATAGGTTCAATGAAGGAGACTTCTTTGTATAAAATGTTGCATACCTGAGGCTCATGAATCAGATGATAAAATAAAACCTTAAATACACATTTCAGAAAAATGTTATTGTAGGGTGTATTGTGTTGAATGTTCAAGTTCTTGAACTGTGTAACTCTTACCAAGGATTTAGTTACAGGAATACTTTTGCCTCTAACTACAGATAATTGTTGGCTAATGTCTAATGGATGGACATTTTTCCAGCATGTTGAATAATCTGATACTTCAAGAATTGTATTATTACTTTAATCCAGAGAATATAGTCTTCTAGAAGTGATTGTGATACCTGGAAATAAAAGTATGCACTGATGGGGAGGACTCTTCAAGGAAACCCTTGAAAACTAAGGATTTTTTAGTTCAAATACATAAAAACAAAACATGAATGCTTCAAAGGAAATAATAATATTGGGTCTATTCCCAGTGCATGTTTACAGTCTCGTAGCCTGGCTCTTGGCTTTCAGATGGAAGTACTGCTCTCTCTTCCATGCAAAACACTTCAGAACTAGAGTGTTAGTGACTGAAATGTGCCTATATTTGAGAGTCTTTGAGTGCTCAACCTCTCTGGGCCTGGTTTTTCCTTAGATATTCTTTTGTTCCTCTGGGTTTTTTTGAAAGCTGGAGTCAAAGTAGAACTGTGTCCTAGACTCCAAGGGTTTGTAGGAGATGTGTCAGTGACAGCATGGCACCATACTAGATCCCTTGGTAATTCTGCAGCTAAGGAAATGGGATGGAGGCAGGGATCTGTCTTTGTTAAAATGTTAATGAAAGCAGGGAAATTTCCAGGTTTTGTTTTCCAGTTTGTATCTCCAGCCTCTGACACCGACTTGAACTTAGATATTAAATTCATGATATATAGCCCCAGAGAATAAGATCCTACTAGGTGTGGACAGAAACAAAGATTAAACGCTGATGTGTTCCTGAGAAGAGGCTCTGTGCCCTTCTTGCAGCCTGGCTGAGAATCAGGAATGGAACAGCAGAAGGAGCTCATGTAGATTTGGGAAGACAACTGCCCCATTCTTTAGGGAGCAGTGATGTCAAGTCCAACCTCAAGGTGGGCCTGAAGTAGCCTCTCAGAGCTCCCTGTAGGCACAAGGTGTAGCAGAATTTCGTGGTTTATGTGCATCCGTGAGTACTGTGGCAATGACTCAGGATCCTGCAGTTTTCACCGGGCTTCCTGTGGGCCCACTGAGGCAAGGAGGATACCTTATACACACAGATGGGAGAAATTTGGGTCAGAGGAGTTGTACTGATAAATGGTGTTGAAGAAAGCAGACTTGGGGGGAACATCTGGGTGAATTAGTTGTTTAATAATCCAAATCTTGATCTTAGCTCAGGTCTTGATCTCAGGGTCCTGAGTTCAAACTTTGTGTTTTGAAAGAAAAAAAAAAATTAAAAGAAAGGAAACAGACTTTGAAGCCATATCATTCCCAGTCAAAATCCCCATTCTTCTACTTACTATGAAACAGTGTGCAAATTCACCTCCCTGTGCCTCAGTTTCCTCCCTTGTAAGATAGTAATAATATAGTGTTGAAAATGAAGCCTGGCACAGAATAAGAGTTTTATAAGTATTTGCTCTTATTGTTCCTGCTGAGGTTTTTTTTTTTTTTTTTAAGATTTTTTTTTTTTTTAATTTGAGAGAGAGTGAGTGAGCACAAGCAAGTGAGTGCAGAGGGACAGGGAGAATCAGACTCCCCACTGAGCTGGGATTCCCAATGTGGGACTCAGTCCCAGGACCCCAAGATCATAACCTCAGCTGAAGGCAGACACTTAACCAGGTGAGCCCCAGGGGCCCCATTACTGCTCAGTTTTAAGAAAAGAAGGAAAAGTACATTTTTCATGCATCTGAATTTGGGGACCAGAGATGACTACCTAGAATCTACTGATGCTCATATTTGAAGGAAAGAAAGAAGTCACAGTGAATGTAATTTAAGCGTTCTGCTGAATTTCAGTAGATACCCACCCACAACATGCACCTTTTTTTTTTTTAATGAGCCTTGTTTTTCACTTACTGATTCATATACTTCTGACAAATAGACTATCCTCATGACCTTAGGCAAGTGGCTTGATTCCTGTAGGTCTCAGTTTCCTCATCTGTAAAATGAGCAACATAGCAAACTCTGAGGGTTGTGAGTTCTAAACAAATGAATTCATGAAATGTATATACCATAGTAAACGTTTTAGTCAGTGTGAAATAAGCATACCATAAACCATAAATGTGTTTCTATTATCAGTGTGTGTGTGTGTGGGGGGGGTTCATCGTATTTCCTATTCTGCCATTAAAAAAGAACAAACATAGGAAGACTAAACCTAGAATAGAGAAAATTGCTTTAAACACCCGTGATCAACTAAATGCTCTGGTGGCTGCCATACTTTTTCATTAGCTCTGGCTCCACCATGACTCCAGCCACCCGTTTGTTTGAAAGTCAACTACCTGTGACATGTCAGTGTCAAAATGATTTGAGGAGTACTGCTGTGCTTGTTGATGATAACTCTAGATTTGCCAACTCTATATGTAATTAAATCCAGCCAAGGCCCCAGGTATATCCTTAGTCAGGTCTGATTTATTTAGATGTTTTGCTTTAAAATGAATGCCAGGCTAAAATTTGTTTTGTTTCTTTTGCTCCAGAAGTGCCTTAAAAATCCAATCTCTGTGTCAGTGACAAGTATTGATATACTTTGTCAAACAAGAAATATCTTCAGCTTCTAGAACTAAAAATTCAATGATTTTCAGCAGACTTTCATAAGATAATAATGTAATTTATCTTTCAGAGAATATTAAAGGCAAGCCTTGAAGGTGAGGGCAAAAAACCTATTTATGCCTCAAATTAGAAAGATAATTTAGAGAGAACATCATTTATATTCATTTGAATTTAACAACCTGGAATGGCAAAGTTCACATTAATGATTATTTCTACTCAAGATTTTCATTGACAAAAGGAATAATTATATTTTCTGCTTTGAAAATTAGACATACTTAATGTTGCATATGGTGAAGTGGAGGCAATAAAACGCCAAGGAACCAAGATGTGTGAGGAATGAGGTATTCTGGTTAATTGAATTTTCTGGTGGTTGTAGTTAAGCAAATGATGCTTTTACAATTATAGATACAAAAATGTTTTTAAAATGTGCATGAATCTAACCTCCTGTCTTTATTTGATAAGATCTGTTGGGGTTATCATCTGAGTAAGATAAGGAGAAGATATGAAGCTGAATAGGGACTGTGCTGGAATTTTGCCTCTGAGAGTTTTATTGCCATGGTGGTCATGGTGGTTGATACTTGGCCTCATTTTGTATTATTCTATGTACATAAAGCTGCTACATTTCTGATTTGCTTCTTAAATATATAATAGGGACATAGAGAACTAGGCTAATGGAAACTTACAGCTGGTTTAAATCCATGAAGAAGCCCTTTGGATTTGGCCTTCTTGAAGAGGGAGAGTAGGACCAGAACTGAAAGTGTCTCTTGGCCCTTCCCCTTTAAGAGGATTTCGTGGAACATGGCCAAATTGTGGCCAAATTGTGAAATCAGCAAAATCTCCCTTTATTACTTCTTCTCCTGAGTCCTCTCTTTCTGGGTTCTTTGCTTTCCTCCTCTTCTCTTGAATAGATACCCAAGCCTTTCTTGAAGTTTATTGAAGGAGAAGAGCAGGAAAAAGGATTGAACTCATACATGGTATAGCAGAATGGTTACCTTCTAACTTCTGCAGCTTTGGACCTAAGGAGGTTTGTTCATGTCACTTAAGAAATCTGTTCTTCAGTTAATCCTTAATTGTGGTTAAGTTGTTTTTCAACCTGCCCTGGAATTCCAGTGACTTTTCAAGGTAGAGAGTTTGTACTGAAATCACTTTGCTGCCAGTTGATGTATTCTCCCTCCATCTAATTTTCTTCTCCCACTCCCCGCCCCTTTCCCTAGATCCCACTTGGGCTCTAAGGTGAGCCACCACTCTTGGCACATCTTAAGATGTTGCTTGTTCCATTACCAAGAATGGAAACCTGCCCAGGAGTTTTTAGTTTGCTGCCCTTGGGCATCTTATGATCTCATCAGAAATTCAGTATACAATTGCATAAAGAAGTGGAATAACAACAAAGGTAGTAAATGGTTAAGTGACAAAATGGCAAATGTTTTAGGAAACCAGAGTAGGAAGGCTGTGCTATGGGTGGCGGCCTTGAGCAGAAGCCTATAGACCAAATAGTGTGTATAAAGAGAGAAGAGAGAGGAGTGGGGCATTCTTATCCCTGGGGGACAGACCAAGCAAAGAAAGAATGGAAATGTTCAGCAATTTGGGAAGCTGACAGGTTGGAATAAAAATAAGAGGCTTGGTACGATGACTTTGCCACCCACCAAACGCCTATGGCATGCAGAACTAAATAAGCAGGAGGAGAGAGTTTACCATGGTTTAAAATAACCTGGTGGCCTCCTTGAGGTCACAAATCTATCCGAGGAATGTTCAGTAGGTGGCCCTGGTACTAAACATGGTAAAATAGTGTGACTCTATTCTGATTTTACCTACCAGACTCTGTCACTCCTTTCCTCTCTTTCTCTAGTTCACACACATTCTTTTTTTTTTTTTTTTTAAAGATTTTATTTATTTGACAGAGAGAAACACAGCCAGAGAGGGAACACAAGCAGGGGGAGTGAGAGAGGGAGAAGCAGGCTTTCCGCGGAGCAGGAAGCCCAATGTGGGACTTGATCCCGGGTCTCCAGGATCATGACCTGAGCTGAAGGCAGTTGCTTAACCAACTGAGCCACCCAGGCGCCCCTCTTTTTTTTATATATATATTTTTTTTTTATTTATTGAGAGAGAGCATGAGAAGGGAGAAGGTCAGAGGGAGAAGCAGACTCCCCATGGAGCTGGGAGCCTGATGTAGGACTCCATCCCGGGACTCCAGGATCATGACCTGAGTTGAAGGCAGTGGCTTAACCAACTGAGCCAGTCAGGCACCCCTGGTTCACACGCATTCTTGTACACACTATTACCTTCAGAGGGTGGCTTTCTAAAGACAACTTTGTGGTGACCACATGCTGCCTTGGACGGCTAGCTCACTTTTCGCATGAACAATCACTGGATCCCCAACATGATGGTGAGCTTTGTGAAGGCAGGCACTGCTATGTTTCTTTCTGTCACATAAAAAGAAACTTGAGGACTTAGGGGAGGTAGGGCATAGAATGTAAGGGGAAGATAGCTAAATTCAGAAAATATGAAATGATTTTTATTTTCAGGAGTAAAAAATAGCTCCGAGAAAAGATGCAAAAAGTGTTTTTAGTATATTTTCTAAACATGCCTTCACTTACATTTGGCAGTCTGTACTGTTGTTCTTGTGCTCATTAACACCTTTTCTCAAATAATTTCATGTTCCAGGCCCTGACTCTTCGGAGGGAGAGGGCCCTGGTCTTCACTCTACCACTCTGCACTTCCCTACCCCACCCTGAAAGAATGAGGGCTGTACCAGGAAGTGCCCAGTAGATGCAGTCTATTGACAGGAGTTCCTCAGCCTGGGCTTTCTCATTGAGTTGGGCATTAAGCTATAGAATATTTAGTTGGAACAGAGGGATGCAACCTGTGGTATCTATCAGGCACCATAATGTGGGGGGAGCTGGTTCTGAGCACACTATTAGGCCATTATGACACCAAATAATGCAGTTTTAGAAAACAAAACGCAGAGCCTTAAATGACATGTGGGGGCTGAATCATTTCGCCTGGCCAATGCAATTATCTTAGCTGGTTTCGGTCTGCTGAGAGGTAGCAATAATATTTCATCCAGCATCCCATTGCATTAAAATGTTTTGATACCTGCTTGAATGCATTGCTTTAATGTTAATAAATCCATACTGGTCACGCAGACAGGGGTGGTGTATGAATCACTCTGGAAAGGATGTCCATTAATCAGCTCCTTAGGGCTTCTTTCTTTATTCATTCCCTCCTGAGATTTGGCATCTGTGAGGAAGGAGACCAGGCCTTTGCAGTCATCCAGCATCCGTAATCTACAGTCATTTCCCCCATGGTAGTCAAATCTACACTTGCTGCACGGATGAATGAAATCCCACACATGGGTAACCTAGCGTGATTCACAGTGTTTTAAAAGTTTGTTTTGCTTTGGAATGTGTGCTGACTTCAAACATGGATATACCACTATTCGATTAGATAGATAGACTTCATATGCCGTAAGACTTAATTAATCCAGGACCCTGAATTTTTTTCTGTTCATTTCCTGGACTTAACACCTTTGTTACCAGTTCAAGGTTTGTCTTTTGGAGGCTTATTTCGGAGTGGGCATAAGCTGTGTTTTTTGAAGTCTATAGGTCTCTTGGTTCTGAGATCCATAGAGAGCACTGAGATGCCAAGCACATACCTGAAGTGCACAATTGTGCTATAGCTGTCAAGTTATTATTATCCCTTAACGAGCCTTAAGATATTATTTGCCTAAGTCAGAGGAATGCACTACATACTGGGCTCCCACTAGCTTATTAATATACGAGCACCATATAGAATAATTTCTGCAAATGTGTCCTTGGAGCATGAGACCGATTATATTGTTGCATGCATAGTACCAACAGCACCCTAGTGAGTTTGTCCTCTGGGCAAAGTGATGGTTGATATTTGGTCCCTTCCTTATGAGAAATTGCCTTCACCAATGGATACATTAGAAAGCTCAGCAGAATACGTATTTGAGATCTGTGGGAAGTCTTGCTAGACCAGCCTGGTAGTCTGATGAAGAAGCAGAACTGAGAAGATAGAGGTCATCTTCCACCGAGAGTCTCAGATTTTGTTTTGAAATGTCACATCAAATGGAGACTTTTGTTTTGTTTTGTTTTGTTTTAAACTTGTTTGACCTTTATCAGAAAGCAACTCTGGGTAGAAAATGATCATCTTGAGTCACTGTAGAGCATTTATATAAAGCAAAGATTTTTTTTTTTTTTTAAACTTAGGACATTGGCCCCTACTGAAAATACCTGAGGACCACTCTGGTGACCCAGCCTCACTATTCTTTCTGTAAATTGTGACCTTGCACCAAAGTGCAGTGTGCACTGTACCATGGAGTGTGGTGATGACCCATATCCCCCCACAGCTCGCTGCTCTGAAGAGCTTAGAGCAGCATGAAACCTGCTCCCGAACCACTCAAGCCAGGGCAGTAAAGCTACCCCCTGGCCCATATGCGCCCTTTGTGCTGCAGGACCTCAGAGGGTGGGGGGGAGTCATACTCAGCTGAGTGGCTCTGGGGTGACTGTGCAGGAGAGGTACTGTGGCACTGCACCCTGAAACCTGGTAAGGAAGGATAGACACGGTGGGGATAGATACCCAAGTCAGAGTCACTTTGAAATACATCCAGCAATTTTTACCCACCTTTCTTCTTTAGCTCTTTATAATGATTGCCCATTTCAGCACCATTCTTCCTTCCCATAGTGTCTAGAAAAATGGGTCCTTTGGGTGCCTCGTTGCTACCACCCCGTCAAAGACCTTATTGCCTCCTGACAGAACAAAATCATCCTTGTTTATTCAAAGAGCTGCAGTGTTTAGTACCCAGTCATATTTCACAAAACACCTCTGCCACCACATTTATTTCTGCAAAGAAAAGCAAAGCCAAACAAAAGCAAAACAGACCCTGCAGGCCTTTCCTGCTCCTCTGGGCTCTGGTAGCAACTCTTGAACCTGACGTGCCTTCCAAGCAGGCTCTCCCACTGTGGTTGGCTTCTCTTGAATTCCTGGATGCTTTCTTGGCACAGATTCCTTATTTTTGTATTCTTAATTTCCCTCTCAGCCAACAAAATTTTCTCATCCTCACCAAAATGCAGTGAGTGTTTCTGGATAAAAATCTACCTAGAAGCCCCTCCCCCTCAACTCTTCCCACCTTGGCTAGACTATCTCCCCTGCTCTGGTTATGAATCAGGCGCTGTTGATGTCACCTCATTTCTGTCTCATGGACACCACTTTGGGCACTCTTAGGCATGGAGATCGAGGGTCATCTCACTGCGGTGACTGATCCATAGCTGGGACTAGTTAGTCACCCGCCTGGTAGATTCTTGTGCCTGACATCGAGAACTGAACATAGGAGCTAGTATTGTTCACTTACTTCAGTGAGAGGAAAGAATAATGCTGTCACTGACAGCAGTGTGGGTGATGAAGAGTTAACCAAGACTTTTGGTGAGCTCTAAAATCCTAATTAAATATGATTTAATTCTGCTTATAGTGGCAGAAAAGGGTTCTTACAGTTCTTTTGTCTGATTACATCACTTGCTACATTAAGTTCATTAGGAATATTAGGCAATGAATAAAGGCCAAAGGAAATGAACCATTTTTAATGAATGAAGAATAGTATGGAGGCCATTTACTAGCCAAGATGAATAGTAGCAATAAACTGCGGAGTCATTTCTTTGACACTCTATTTAAATGCACGCCTGTTGCCTGTTCTTTTCAGAAGCATGGATAGAGTAGGTAGTGAGATTTACAGTGTTATTTGGAACTATTTTTTTTCCCGGAAATGCTAAGTTGATAATCTGAAAATTCATAAATTATAGACTATGAATAACATTTTGAGATTTCAGCTTTCTTATCGAGTTGGGGTGAAGGAAATATTTCATGCATATTTCTGTTTCATTTCGATAACTAGGGGACTTCACTTATGAGTGGAAGGGCACCTGTTCCAAGCCAGATACCATAGAGAAACACGTGCTAAGCCTTTGCTATACCACTGACTTGAATCCTGGCTTTCTGTAGCCAAAGTCTTTGCATAGATATGTGACTATGAAAGATAAATCTTTCTGAAGTTTACAATTCTGCGGTGTGTCAAAGAGGTAGCCACTGCTCTTTTGTAGGAATTCTAATTTAACAGCAAAATAAAAGGAAAATAGTTTTATATTTCCATCATTGCCTAAACCTCTTAAAAGTATATATTAAAATTCATATCATTTGGATATTCATGCCTATGGCCTTCAAAATTTTTTCTTTAATCCACTCCCCTCCCCAATCCCCAAGGAGAAACCACAGTGCAGATAGCAATTAAGAGACAGCTGGTTTCTTCCACAAAATGGGCTTTTAAAAAAATGTGCATTTCATAATACTCTCCTTATGGGGAGTCTGGTCCTTGGCATTACAGCCTTCTCTGTAGGATATATACTCATCAGGATATTAGTGATTAAAGGTGGTAGAAACTTGCTACAGCAGGATTTGTTGTTGCTAGCTTTCAGTGATCCAGAGCCAAGTGATTCCTACCTTCAATATTAGACAAACAAATGAGAAATAGGCATAAGGGACACCTAACCTTGGCCTTAGGAGAGTTTGAGAGGCTGAGGCCAAGCTGCAGAGACTGTCTTTCACTCCCCAGTAAGCCTGTCAGTTCTAGCTCTGGATTCCTTCTCAAACATGTGTCACCTTCTCCATGTGGTCCTGGTGCAGGTCCAGAACATCCTTGGCATTGTCCTGCTGTAAGCACGTTTCTGCCCATCCCATTTCTGCAAAGAGGTGCTCATATTCCATCTCCCCACCATAGCTGATTCCTAACAGATCAGCCAGGGGTGTCTCCCCTAAATCCAAAGTTGGATATTTTCCCCTTGCTTATAGTATCAGGTACAAATTCAAAAGTGTGGAAAATATGATCCTTCCATAGTGTGGTCTTGACCTTTCATGGTTGGGAGATAGAGATGGAATGGTATAAGGAGAGCAACAGGGAATATAGGGAAGGGAACCAACATTTAACAAGACTTGACTCTGTGCCTGACACTTGTGTATATATTGTTTATTCCTGTAAATCATCTAAAGAATAAGTAATATTTATGCATCCAGTTGTCTTCCATCCATCCAACCATTTGCCTATTTTATTCATTCTCATATTCATTCAACAAACTGTGCCCAGCACAGTTCAAAATCAAAGCCTCTGCTTTCATGTAGCATACATTTTAGTTGGGCGGTGACCATTACACAACTGTTGTTATCTGCCGTTGGCTATGAAGTGTCCTACAAGCAGGGTTTTTTGGTTATGCACCAGTGTGTTCACAATTGTGCTTAGGAAATTTTGACTCAGCAGAGTGTACGGAAAAGAACGAGACGGGGTGAGCGAAGGAAGGGAGATGTGTTGGGGACATATTGCCATAACTCAGGCAAGGGATAATGCAGGCCTGGAAAGGGCTCCGGTAGTGGAAATATGAGGAAGGTTGGATAGTAGCATATTTATGGATGAGGACGCTGGTTCCTGGCCATTGAAGGGATATGGAGAGCAAAGTTGGAGGAGACTCAGAAATGACTGCAGTTTTAAGTGTAGAGAACTAATGGCCTGAGTTCCCTTTAAGAATATATTTGGAAAATTATGGAAAATGGAAAAGGAAGATTTCTCTGCTATTATGTTGACTTACAAGCATCACACAATTAGAGAAACACAGCTCTGTCATTGCACACTGGCCTATAGCACTGTTTGAAGGCATTAAATGAGTATTTGCAGTTTCTGACAATGCAAAGAGAGCCTTTGATGCAAAGGTGAATTAATTTCTGCTGTGGGGTAGTGGAAAGGATGAAAAACAAATAAGCAAACAAAACAGCAATCACTGCAGAAATCTGGGATTAACAGAACTCACCCTTTTATTATTTAGGAACAGCATTTAAAAAAAAACTCTGTTTGCAATTTCTGATAGTATTTGCCTTGTTTTCATATTTGGCCTCCTGCTGCCAGCCACTCCTTCCCAATTAACATTCCCTCCAAATCGATAATTGATACTGTACTTCCTACAGTGGTTAGAGTACCAGAGATAAGGTTTTCTATTTTCCAAAGCCTCAAGGTCACAAGTCCTTGGGGAAGGAGAGCATATTGAGGACCTTGAATTGTCCAAGGAAGGGAAAAGTGCACATTCTCAGTGCCCTCAGCTAACAGGGCCCCTGCTGGGCTGTTTTTCCTTTCCTGCTGAGGCATTCGTGGCACAAGGTTGACAGGGAGCCAGAGCAGAGGTTGAAGTGAAAAGGCAGGCAGGGGGGAAGTGGTGAGTCAGCAACTGACTTCCCTATCTACCAAGGGAGATTTCAGCATCCACCCCAAATGCTCCCATCCAGGGGCGCCTGGGTGGCTCAGTTGGTTAAGCGACTGCCTTCGGCTCAGGTCATGATCCCGGAGATCCAGGATCGAGTCCCACATCGGGCTCCCTGCTCAGCAGGAAGCCTGCTTCTCCCTCTCTCAGTCCCTCTGCTTGTGTTCCTTCTCTGGCTGTGTTTCTCTCTGTCAAATAAAATCTTTAAAAAAAAAAAAAAATGCTCCCATCCAGATAGAAGAGGCTGCCCTCCTGGGCTCATCATAGATGCTTCCTGCCACTAAGGGTAGAACATTTCTTGGAAAAGACCTAAATAAAGGTATCCCAGAGGACTGTAGCCAAGCTATTACATTACTTTTACACCTGGCATGCGTTCCTTGTTTTGGTTGTAATTTTTCCTCCATTTGACACAGCGTTTTTGTGTCTATGTTTATGTGTGTAAAAGATTTAGATGATCCGTAATTGACGGTGAGTACTCCCCAGAGTCTCTATTACACAGTAGAACTCTGCATGAGCCATTATTGCCCCCTGCAGTCAAATATTCAGGGAAGATTTCCTAAATAAAATATTTCTCTACGGTTATGGCCAAACTCAGTTTTGCTTTTCTTCCCAGTTTTTCCCTTTATATTATCATACTCAGGCTTATCATTCTATTATTTTCTTTTGAGGGTTAGCTATGAATTAACTGTATGGCCATGATATTGTACATCATAATTTGATCCCGAGCAGATCTTTGAAGTATGTGTGTGTGTGTGTGTGTGTGTGTGTGTGTGTGTGTGTGTGTGTGCATGTGTGTGTGTGTTTCATTTACATTTTATAGGAGAAGAAACAGAACCTGAGCATTTAGGGGACTTTTCTCTTGGGCCCCAGGCTAGTAATCCGCAGAGACAGGAGTGGAGGCTATAGGACCGTGCATGCTTAACCTAGGGAACTTGGCTGTCTATAGGAAAGGGAGAGGAGTAGACCAGCTCAGCAGTTTGCAAACTGAGTTCTGTAGGTCACTGGTGTTTCCAGAGGATCCCTTGAGGATGAAGGAGAGGATGATGCCTAATGGGCACAGCCTCAGCTTCCTGCCCTCCCCTCCTGCTGTGACCCCACAGCAGCTTTATGGCTGTTTATCCCAGAGTGTAAGTCCACAAGAAGTTCATTTTGAAAAGCTAAAATGTACTGTTACAGCTTTCACACAGTTTGAAAACCATGGCACTAAGCTTTAAGATACTGCTCATTTTTTACTTTCTGCATGTCTGAGCATCAGATTCTGCTTTGCCAAATAACTCAGAATTTACTCATTTCCACACATATCTTTATTTACTTCTAAGCTTTTGAGGCTTTAAACAGTGTTGATTTTAAGTGTTCTTTGTGACAACCCTAAACTACTCCAAATGGTTCCAAGGTTCATGCGGATAGATTTTGTAATTTGAGAAGTGCCATGATTGCGTCTTTGAATTTGAGATATTCCCGCATGGGTTCACGTCCTTTGTTAAAGACATACTGTCTAGCCAGAAGGCTCTTCAGATCAAACTTTTAATGTCTAAGTATTATTTTAGGGAAAGAAGTGGGGTGGTGCCACATGGAGTACTCTTAGGCTAAGGCAAATATTGACACAGCCATTGAATTAATTTTGATTTCACTAAAGCCAATAGCTGGAGTCAAGAGAAGTTTGGGCTCAGTCAGGTCTAAAAGAAGTTCCATCAAAATAAGTTTGGTCAAGTGGAAAATGGATGCTCTGAATCATTGTCTACAGTATTTCTCTGGCCTCTAGATCAAATGCGTACATGCCCACCCTCCTGAAATCCTAGGAGGGAGGTAATCTGAGGCTGTGTAATCAAAAGGAGAGGGAAGGAGCAAGAAAAGCAGGTTGAAAGAGAATTCTACAATAGGCACAGAAGACTTCAGTGGAGAAAATTCTGCACGGAGAACAGGGTAAACTCAAAGCCTGGGCCCCATAACCTATGCTGTACCCATTTGATCACAGCTCTTCTCCTCTGTTCCCTGGTGCCCTCAAGTGTGCACACAGCCATCAGTCTCCTCAGATCTATGCCTTCCACCCTTCTCACTGCTGAGCTACTGTGGGCAGGAGAGCATTAAGCTCTATTAAACCATGACCACGTGTTTAGTCCTTTCCCTTCACTCCTTCATCCAACCACATGGAACTCATCACCTCCCCTGTCTGTGTCTTTACACACACTGGAATGTTCATCCCTCTGTGGAAAATTTATCTCATTGAAAATATCTCCATAATTGTCATATGTTCTCCACCCCCTCTAAATGGTGAAACATGTTTTCAAAGCTTCTCCTGGCCATTAGTGATGGTCAGAGTGATGGTGCTGCTGGAGGCAGCCATATCTGAGAAGAGAACCAAGAGAACCATTGCTTTCTACCCTGATGCTGTCAGGTCATGTTTTCATCTTGATGGGGCCGTATTGGGGTTGACATAAGGACAGAGCTGTGCTGGGCACAGTCATCTGTGTTCTATCCACTTCATTTGATCCCCTCTCTTATCATTGCATTGTCACTTCTGCCTGTTCTCAATCCATTTCTGATCTTAAAGCCAAGACTGAACTCTGTGAGGTGTCAAGGCCAGGTAGAAATAACTGCCAACACCACTGGGAGCTGGAATTGATGCCTCTCACGCAGATTCCAATTCACAGCCAATATAAAGGATGTAACTTGCCCTGCATGCAGGTTCCCTTGGGTCTCAGCAGTGGACATTGTGCCTTAAAAGTATGGGGTCATAATCAGGACACCGTTTTTTATTGGCTGAGGGGAAAATGAAGCTGTGATTCTTTTTCGTACCTTTTCTGACCTCTTAGCTGTCCCCAACTACAAAAACTGGTAGAATTTTGTATGTTTATTGTGTACTTAAGGAACTCTGAAAAGCCCAGTGAAGGGAGCTCTATGTCTGAGGGGAAGGATGGTTTGTGAGGCTTGGGCCACCCCTTCCCACAAGAACCCAACAGCTCCTTGGATTCAGCAATGGGACAGAATTTTCCAAAGTTATTTCTAAGGTGCCTTAGATCTTTGGACCCTTAGTAGATGTTACATTAAATCAGGTTCCTTTACTCAAAATGAGAAAATAGAGGTTAAAATACTAGATTTTTATTTTTATTTATTTTTTTACTGCAGGACTTTTCAGAGTCTTTCTGTGTTTGAATGTTTGTGATTTCCAAGAGGAGAGACAATGTGCAGTCCTCCCAGACTTAGCTGAATATAGTAACCATTTTGGAGGAAAATTTCATAGGACTAATATTTTTGGCAGACTTTGTTGCTAGGAGATAAAGATAGGACATAGTTCAATGCTAATTGTATAGGGCTGTGATATTGTGATTTGTAATAAGAAATAAGTATTTGGGGTGCCTGGGTGGCTCAGATGGTTAGACCTCTGCCTTCAGCTCATTTCATGATCCTGGGGTCGTGGGATTGAATCCTGCATCAGGCTCCCTGCTTCTTGAGGAGCCTCCTTCTCCCTCTGCCTCTCTCTCTCTCTCTCTCTCTCATAAATAAATAAAATATTATTTTTAAAAAGAAATAAATATATATTTGGTCCTCATTTCTGTGCTAGCACAGAGCTTCTAAAACCTGGGAATTTCCTGGGGTGCCTGGGTGGCTCAGTTGATTGAACAACTGCCTTTGGCTCAGGTCATGATCTCGGAGACCCGGGATCGAGTCCCACATTGAGCTTTCTGCTCAGCAGGAGGCTTGCTTCTCCCTCTCTCACTCCCCCTGCTTGTGTTCCCTCTCTGGCTGGGTTTCTCTCTGTCAAATAAATAAAAAACCTTTAATAAATAAATAAATAAATAAGTAAAACCTGGGAATTTCCTAAATGGTAAGAGAGACAAAGGAGCCTTTTTATGATAATCAGGCAACTTTTGGACCCCATCTAAAGAAGGGGGCTTGTTGCCAGGAGAACCATGTGACTAGAGAGTTGGAACTTTCAGCCCCACCCCTTGATCTCCCAGGAGTGGAGGAGGGGCTGGAGGTTTTAATCCATAGTCCATAAGCCTGCCTATGTAAATGAAGCCTCCTCCAAACCCCCAAAGGACAGGATTTGAAGAACTTCTATAATAGTGAATACATGGAGATTTGGGAGTGTTGGTGGGCTTGTAGAGAGCATGGAAGTTCCAACCTTTTCCCTATAGCTTGCCTTATGTTCTCTTCCATGTTGCTCTTCCTCCTGAATTACATCCTTTAATCATAAGCTGGTAACCTACTAAGTAAAATATTTCTATGAGTTCTTGAACTACTCTAGCCAAATTAATAGAACCAAAGGAGAAGGCTGTCAGAACTTCTGATCCATAGCCAGCTCTGATGCAGTCTTTGGATAGGTAGTGTCAGAATTAAGTTGAGCTGGTGTCCAAGAATTGCTCATTGGTGTGTGTGTGGGGGGGCACTCCTACAGTGGTGGAATTGGGTTCAGAATCATTTACAGGTACATGTTATAAATGACAGAAAGTCAAAAGTAGGATTTGTGAAGAAAGGGACTAGTTTTCAAATTTGAAGTTTGGAAAGGTAGAAGAACAAAAGAGAGCCTATAAGCTAGTCAGAGATAGTTGTGACACACCTAAAACAATAAAGATAATACGATTATTAGTAGTGAATACCTACTTAGCTATTATTCTAGTCCAGGCAGATGGATCAGTGTTTTACTTGCATTTTCCCTACTTTTTCTTTTTGGGGTGGGGACTACCATCATCTCCATGTTATTGAAGAGGAGAAGAGAGGTTGGAGAATCTGTTCAAAATCACATAGCTACTAAGTATACTCAATATTTAACTGAAACTGTCTGACACCAGAATCTTTACTATTTATTGGAAGATCCCTATCCAAGGAGGTGGCACGGGGTAGGAGTGGGGGGATTTACGGCTAGGTGTGAGTGGTGCCGTTTGGCAATAATGCTGGGAAGACTGAGCAGTTACTGGACTGCAGAGGACCCTGAGACTCTGCTGTGGAGCTCAGATTCCTCACATTTACGCAAGACCACCGCACATAGTTGTGCGTGCATGCAGTTGTGTAGTTGTACACTGTACAAAAAGCCTTGTAAGGAGCAGGTAGGGGCTACATCAATCCAGAAGAGGGGGCACATTTTAAAAATCTGCATAAAAATGCCATAAGGGTTAAGAGTGGCCCAAATGATGCTGAGTATGAGAAAGCCTTTTAAATCCCTTGTCCCTCATCTCCTCCAGTGAGCTTACATTATGGACATTTGTAACTCAAAAAAGAAATGCTTGAGTAGAAAACAGAGTATTTACTGACAGCTAGCAATGCCTGTGCTTTGTTTCATTCACCAGCTATGGTTGAAAGCACAGTATTAATGGTATGGGAAACACTGGGTTGGGTGTGCCAAGGGGTGCCATGGGAAAAGAAAGTCCTAGAAAGCCTATACCCACAGATTAGCTTTGGAGAAAAGAAGAGTTATTCTACTTATGATTAAAAAAAAAAAAAACTAACAGTTTAGCTTCATGCTCAATTAATTTGTTCGTATTATGCATTTAGAATGAATTCAGATAACTCATGTTTATCAATATATTGGTTTTATTTTAGTAAGGGCAACTACAGAAGGAAGCAATTCTTAGATTAGTGGTTTTCAAACTAATTCAGGTAGTAGAACATCTGAAGTGTAATACATTGCAATATTTAATCATTTTTTAATATTTAGGTTGACAAACTAGGGTTATGTGTTACATTGGGACTGTGATTACATTGTATAGAGCAATATGAAATCTCACCCATGAACATTCATGTCCAGTAAAGCACAAATTTCCATAATCAAGTTTTGAGAGAAACTCAAAAGTTTCTCTATTAGGTATCTATTACTCATTACTTTTTAAATTAAGTGCTTTTGATTTGCTTTAGAAGGTGCTTAATATTTAAGGGAAAAATTACAGACCAAAGCACAATTCTGACAACATTCAATTGCTGTAATTTGGAGAGAGAACAAATACATGTTGGCAGTGTAATTTCGATGTTTAACCTGTACAAACTTTGAAAACCATGCTTCTAGATGTGTCTTAGTCCATTTGGGTTGCTATAACGAAATAGCACAGACAGCGTGACTAATACACAAGAGAAATTTATTACTCAGGCTTCTGGAAGGTGGGAAATAAGATCAGGGAGCCATCATGTTTGCCTTCTGATGAGGGCCCTCTTCCTGGCTCCTAGCTGGCACCTTCTATGTATGTTCTCATATGGCACAAGGGGCAAAGGAATGTCTCTGGAGCTTCCTTTATAAAGCACTCTTCCCATTCATGAGGGTTCTATGTGCATGGCTAAAACACCTCCCCAAAACCCACCTCCTAATACTACCATCTTTGGGAGTTAGGATATCAAAATGCAGATTTTGAGGGGACACATGCATTCAGACTACAGCAATATATTACTTGCAGGAAGTGTTTCAAATCCATTTCAATGATAATAATAATATTTGTAAGTGCTTAAGATGGGCTACATGTTCTACTCGTTTCCTTTCACAATCATAACATACCTATGAGATATGCATTCCTCCTTTTCTGTCATCTTTGCTTTCCTTATTGTCACCGCCGGGGACCAGCCTCGGCAAAGATGGTGGGTCCCGAATCGCAGGATGTCTAGCGGGTGAAATAGTGACTCGGACACGGAGATCTGATGCAAGCTGACAGACCTGAGGTCAGTCAGGAGAGACCTATGAAGCAGGCTCAGGCGCACGCTCTGGCTTTTTAGCATTGGCTCTCTAGCTCTAGCTCTCTAGCTCTGGCTTTGGCCTTCTTGCTCTACTTCTCTCTCTTCTTCTGTCTCTCTTACTCTCTGTCTGCTTCTCTTTCTGCTGCTTTCTTTGCTTCTTTGCTTCTGCCTCTCTTTGCAGGCTCTCTTGCTGTTTGCCAGCTCTCTTGCTCTCTCCTCTAAGGCTCTCTTGCTGTTTCTGCCTTTGTCTCTCAGTCTCTCTCAGTCTCTCTGGACTGACAGGGGCCCCAGTCTTTTATTATTCAAAAGTGAGGAAGTTGGGTGGTGCAGTTAAATCTTTAACTGCTTTTGCACCTACCCTAGAGACAGGATTAGTATTGTTACTGCAGGGTACAGAGTGATTGCTTAAACTCACAGAAGTTGAGACCATTGAGGCACAGGGATCAAGAAATACAGATAAAAGATACAGAGATATAATTACCGGGAGGAGGATTGAATGGAACTATATGTCTTGAATAAGCACACAAAGGACATTTTGCCCTGACCCACAGGGTATGTGGCTTCCCAGATTCTAGGTAGGGAAAGCCCGGAGGGGCTTTCATTCACATTCACAGGTACCTCCACCAAAGTTTCTGGTGGCTTGGGAGAGGCGGATCACCCACTGTCCCCGACACCTTATACTGTCCCCTTCTCTCTCCTTGGAATCACCATGCAGACCTGTCTAATTTAATGTGACCCCAGAGTTGAGACCTCTCTCCATTCACCCAGATCTTATTATTTCTGGGTCCTGTCTCTTCAGCATCCCATTGAATCTTTTTAAATTCATTATTAGCTAGTTTATCAGTGTTACCCTTTTTATGTGAAGTTCTTTGATTATAGTTGTCTTTTCTTTTTTTTTTTTTTTTAAAGATTTTATTTATTTGACAGAGAGAAACACAGCCAGAGAGGGAACACAAGCAGGGGGAGTGAGAGAGGGAGAAGCAGGCTTCCCGCCGAGCAGGCAGCCCGATGTGGAGCTCGTTCCTGATCCTGGGTCTCCAGGATCATGACCTGAGCCAAAGGCAGTTGCCTAACCAACTGAGCCACCCAGGTGCCCCTGATTATAGTTTTCAAAGTGGGAATTTTGATACCTATTTTTTCTCCAAACGGTGGAGCCAGAGATATCTCAAATCCTGAATTCATATGTCAGTTCCATATCTAATTTAAGTTTATTTACTTCTCTGAGTCTTAATTTGCTACTCTTTACGATGAGAGTGGCTACAACTATAGTCTGTTATGGAAAGAACAAAGATTATGCTTGTAGATATCAACTTGCATAATATATCTCATATTCGAAAGACCATATTAATTGTAAATGAGTTACAATTCATTTCTCAAGTTTTTTTTTTCTTCTTTTCCAATTCTATCAAGACTTTTTCACTTATCTTAGCTGGAAGAGATCCTAAATATTCCCATATTTTATCATTAAGAACAACCAGGACATAAGTTTACAGTTTGCCTTAAATCGCCTTAATAACAGAACCAGAAGAGAGCCCATGTTTCCTGACTCTCAGTCTAATGGCTTAGGGGAGACCAACTTTTTTGTACTCTTAAAAACACACCAGGTAGGCATTTGTCTACTTGCCACCCTGTCTGTTTGGCTGGGTAGTGCTGGGGGGGAAACAGACGAAACCCACCTCCCTCAACCAGGAAGATGTGTCTGAAGGTTCCTGAGATAGGACACCCTTCCCTTTCTAGTAAAAATCCTTGTGTCTTTGTTCACTTTCTTTAAGGGTTCTCATTAGAGATCAGAATTGGAAGGGAGTTATGTGGGGGGGAATCCATCTCATTCTCTACCAAGAGGGAAAGAAAGAGTTGGGGTGGGAGGAAATTTGCCAGCAGAGTCCTCTAAGGACCAGTGCACCAACACTTCCCAGCAGTGATGAAGGAGGTGAAGATGGTACAAAGACAACCATGCTTAGAATCAGAGCATGGGTTCAAGTCATTTGTAGGCTGGGAGACTCTTGAACTTTCTCAACACCTCTTGTTTTTTATTCTGTGAAAAAGAGCCTCACACCCATTTCACTAACTTACAAGGGTGAAAAGAGGAAAATTCGTTGAAAACACTAAATGAACCGTAAAATTCTATAGAGTTTTAAGAGACATTTATGATCATGGGGCTCTGTGATCCAGATCCATAGCTTTATATCAGGTTTCTGCTTCCCTTCTTGCTATCCCAGGAACAGATGGAACACTAGAGTTCTTCTGACTTTTCGTTTTTGACTGCCTGGTCGGGAAATGAAGCTTCTGTATGTTTTCAGATATCTCTCTGGAAGAATAAGTGTGGCGCAGACCAGGCCATTTAGAAAGCACAGTTGTTATTTGTGTTTCCTTATCTCTCCCGCAGTCACCCCACTGTGCTTGTAAGGAGGATTGGGGAGGGAGAGCTGGACCCCCGTGGTGAGGAGTAATGAGTTTCCCTTGCTTTTCTGTGAACCGGCTCTTTGGAAAGCTAACCTTCTCCCCAGGCACTCAATACTAATGAAGAGGAGGCTGGTGGTGCTGGTGGAAGTCTACTGAAGCAGTTCTTCCAGTGTTTTCCATCACTTGCACATCAACTCTCTTTTTCTTCTTCACTCTCAGAGGAGTCACGCACGGAAAGAGCCTGGAGGACTGTAGACCCAGACTTGTGAACATGGCCATTTATCTGGGGGACCCACTGTTCAGTGCTGTGTCTTCAGTCACACTGCCTGGATTTGAATCCCAGCCCTGCTACTACCTATCTATGCATCTTTGCACACATTACTTACCCTCTTTCATATGCAGGTTCATTACCTGTGAAGTGGAAAGGGCAGTAATTCCCTCAGTGGGGCTCATTTGAATATTTATACATCATATAATGCTTAGTACAAAATTACTTCTCAGTGACTGGTCTCCATAGCTCTTTTAATCAGTCCCTCATTGAATAAATGATTCTTGACCATCTACTTTGTGCAGGATAAGGTGTCTGTGTGGGGGATCTTGCAGATAGTATTCTAGGCTTTCAGGGACACCGTAGTGCCAGAAGGAGCTCTCTGTTTAAATCAAAGCAAAACACACATCTCCAGGTTGGGGTGTTGGAGAAGATGTGCTGGGTGGAATGGAAGATGTCTTCTTCCACTTGCAGAGTGCTAGAACCAAGTCAAGTGATGGAAGAAGGCAGCAGGGGGAATCCCATGATGGCATTCTTGTCCCAGTATGTGGCTGAGTGCCTCTGGGAGCTGCACTTCCTTGCAGGAGCTGCTGTAAGTCTGGTTAATAGAAAAGGAAAATGGGGAGAAGCCTCCCCACATCTCCAACTCTGCACCTGGGCCCTCAGTGTAGTCCTTTCACTGTGAGACTGCAGTCTTCCATTTTCCTCTCCCCCAACATCCTTTTAAAGCATAGCTTTCCAAATGCTGTTCCTCTCCTTCAGCCAATATAGTTTTTACAGTTGGAGTTAGCTGCAATGTCTTTCACAGCTCGCAAGTCATTGAGATTTTGATGCTCATTCTGCTAAAATATTGCTGCCTGAAGACTCAACTGTGAAATGCAGCTGTCTTGTGTGTTCGCACTGAGCAGTACGCCTGGCATATGTGCACACATCCACAGGTTATAGAGGAAAAAATTGGAAAATCAGTATGTTTATTATGTGAGGGGATTCTGCCTTATTATAGGTATTATTCATCCTGAACAATTTGAGATTTTATTTTATTTTTAATTGAGAGAGAGAGAGAGAGAGAGAGAGAGCGAGAAAGTAGGAGGAGGAGCAGAGGAAGAGGGAAAAGCAGATTCCTTGCTGAGCACAGAGCCTGATGCAGGGGCCCGATCCCAGGATCCCAGATCATGACCTGAGCTGAAACCAAGAGTTGGACACCCAATTGAGAGAGCCACCCAAACTCCCTTGACCAATTTAGAAGATGCCATCGCCAATAAGGATCTGGGTTCTGTGTGTGTGTGTATGTGTGTGTGTGTGTATACATGCACATCTGTCTGTGAGTGTGAGTGACAAAGAGACAGATGAAACAAAAGAGGGAAAGAGGAAGGAGATACATTCTCATCCAGGAGAATTAGTAGCAGTCTAACTTCTTGAGCTATGATCTCTACACTGGATAAGTGGAAGCTCTTAATAAAAAAGACCTTGGAAACAGAATCCTAGATTAAAAGTTGGCTTTGTCACTATAGAAGTTGTATGAATCTGAGTGAATTAGTTAGACTATCCCATTGTAAAAAATGCTACCTACGTCCAATAACCTTTGTCAGAATTAAATGTGATCATATGAATAAAATGTGCTTTACATTGTGTTTGACAAGCATTGAAAAGTAATATTTCCCTACCCCTTCTCTTCTATCCATGGGGATTTATATAAGCAGGTAATGAAATTCTTCTCACCCTTCTCACTCATTTCCTTTTAGAAAGCCATAGGGTTTCCTGATTTTTATCTGACTGGTAGCTCCCATGACACACCTCTTAGGAGAATGAGACAGAGTTCAAGCTTGCCCATCAGCCACCATCATCAACCAACTTGTATGCCAGTTGCATTTGGTGAGGTTTTAACATGCAGTAATTTCCAATGATTTTGAAATTGTCATATGTGGTGAGGACAGTCTTATAAAATATTCTTATAAAGAAAATTCTTACACTTTGTTTTGAGTATGCCCTCTTGGAACAGGAGTTGCAAGAATGAATACATTTTTGCAACTGTTCAAAGAATTTTTGCTCTTACCCAGAATTTGTACAGAAATTGAAGAGCATCAAGTGCTCTGGAAGATTGAGGCTCTCCCTGTATAGATTTTCAAGTGTGGAATCAATGGCTTCATTGGAGTTAAGGCTTAAGTGGAATGTTACCACCCTCATCCTTGCCATAAATCAGATTGCCAATGTCAAGAGCATGGAATTTACTCCTTTTTACAAGGGGAGCCACTACATCTCATGCAGAAGAAATACACCTCCTACAGATTTTTTTCTCCACCCCACAAGAGGAAAGAATATGTGCTTCCTCTAGTTTTAAAAACCTAGAAATCATACTAAATCTAGTGCATTACTGAAACTTTCCTATCAAGGCTAATACTAATAAAATGTGATTTAGGTTTTGAACTAAAGGCAGGGGTTAGTACAATGCTCCAGTTCCGAAACTTTTTTTGCTGTGTAATCCTATTTCAAATGTAATTGTGGGCAGAACCCACAACACCCAGAATCGTAACAGGTAATAAAGAGTTGCCCTTATCAAAGCTGAGAGCTTGGGTCCCCATCCACTTGGCTTCATTTATATTGCCTGCCCTTCCTTCACCATCAACACCCTGCACTTCAGAATGCAAGGACTGCCCAGATCACTGGGGAACTGCTGGTGTGGTGGAAAGAGAACCAGCTGTGCCACAGAACACCTGGTTCTAGTGCTAGCTCATTGCATACCTTGCTTTGTCTTGAGAGGCGATCACCATACCTCTCCAGGCCTGTTTCCTCCTGCCCAGTGAGGAATGAAACAAAGGATCTTCACAGTCCTCCTGTTGTAATGTTCTGTTCTTGGAAGTGATTGGTTTCCATCAAAGCATTTTTACCTGCTTCTTGCAGAAGTGCGGTGTTCAAAGAAGACTGGCCATGGTGTTGAACACAGATCATGGGGTATTTTGGTCCAACCAAAGTGGGCATACACTGCTTCCCACCATTGGAGCAATACATGAAAGCTGAGGAACTGTGTACAGCGAGGTACTTGTACATGCCTCTGTTATTTTAACCACTCTACTGCATTCTGAAAATTTGGGACCTATCTCCTTCCCTTGGTGTGCTATTTGAGGACTGGCAGTGTCTTATTGATCTCTTGGCTCTTGTTGCCTAGTTCGGTGCCAGGCAGAGAGAGGGTGCTTTGTTTATGTTTGATGAACAGATGAGTGTGCAGTGTTTGTGATGGGAAGAAGACCAGCAATTAGAGTTTTCCATTCAAAAGCTCTTTGTCATTGCCATATGTGGTCTCTTATTTGGAATGCATTCTGTCAAGATAATGGTACACCGGGGGCACATGAAGGAAGACTATGTCAGTTCTTGAGGCAAATCTTATTAAGCAGTGTCTTGTTGCCTCTTGGAAAGAGGAGGCTCCTTTTCCTGAGATTCTTAATTTAACCTATCAAGGCATTTTTGCACCAAAGTCGCTTCCTTTCTCTGGGGTCAGCAAATACTTTGTATAAAGTGCTAATAGTAAACATTTTAAGTTTTATGGACAATATGGTCTCTGCCATAACTACTCAGTGCTACCGTTAAAACAGGAAAGCAGCTACAGATAATATGTAAATGAATGAGCATGGCTGTGTTCCAATAAAACTTTATTTTAAAATCAGATGGGGAGCCAAATTTGGCCCACAGGTTGTAGTTGGTTGACCACAAAGTTCTTACAAATTCCAACTTAGTCTTTCCTAAGACAGACTTAGGACATAGATGGAAGTAGGTAGATGATCACCAGAAACTTCTTGGTCCTGTAGGATTGGATAATCTTCCTATTCCCTGCTCCCTGAGGTCTAAAGCACTATTAAGGAGACCTTTAAATCCCCTGGTACTTTACATTCTCAAGGTTTTCTCTGCCTATACATTCATATTTGATTTGAATTTTAACCCCTTTCATGATTTCAATAAATGGGTAATCAAAAGCATTCAAACTTACGTACAGCATGAATAGAGTACTCTATACTGAAGATTTAGTGAAGAAGAAAGGAGATTACACTGTCAATTGCAGATATCTTCTAACTGAACATTGAGCAATCCCAATTTTTAAATGCCTTTCACCTATCTCCAAACTAGCAGGTATCTGGTTTAGTATTTCTCCAACATAGCCCTAAACTTATGCCAACCTGCTTTCCTCCATATTTTCTTCCTCAACTGTTTAAAAATATAAAACCAAAGCCTCCTTCTGACTCCTGTGTAGTAGTTTTGGTTACGTTGGCTTTTGGAGCTTCCATGTTGCCATGTTCTCCTCTTCCACCTTGTGCCACTTATCCAAAACAGTCCCTCCTAAAGTGGAATATGGAGTGGTGAGTCAAATATCTGTTGTTCAGCTACTGTATCCAATGTCCCATTTACTCATGAAGGCAAAGGCCAAAGTGACTAGCACTTTATAAGAAGTGTCTCTAGAAATGAATTTATTCTGCTGGCTCTTCCTCAAGTGTCATCTGATTACAGTTCATAGCTCACCAGGACTAGGAGGGCTTGTTCCAGGAGTTTGTCCAGTGCAGTGTCTTTATTTCCAGAAGAGATACCTGAAGCTCAGTAAGGACAAATGACTTGCTTAAAACCCAATTAGGATTTAAGATACAGGACTAGAACTCAAGTCCTGAAGTTTTTACCATGGAAGAGAACAATGTCTGTCAGTTTACGGATCTACAGAATCACTAGAAATCAGTATTACTATTTTTTAAAAAAGATTTTATTTATTTATTTGACAGATAGAAACACAGCTAGAGAGGGAACACAAGCAGGGGGAGTGAGAGAGGGAGAAGCAGGCTTCCTGCCAAGCAGGGAGCCCGATGCAGGGCTCAATCCCAGGACTCGGGGACCATGACCTGAGCCAAAGGCAGATGCTTAACAACTGAGCCACACAGGTGCCCCAGTATTATTTTTTTTTAAATACAGTTCATTGCTTACTGATTGCTACTTTTAGTAAATCACAGTACTCATCAGGGCGCCTGGGTGGCTCAGTTGGTTAGGCGACTGCCTTCGGCTCAGGTCATGATCCTGGAGACCCGGGATCGAGCCCCAGATCAGGCTCCCTGCTCAGCAGGAAGCCTGCTTCTCCCTTTCTCACTCCCCCTGCTTGTGTTCCCTCTCTAGCTGTGTTTCTCTCTGTCAAATAAATAAAATCTTTAAAAAAAAAAATCACAGTACTCATCATTTCTATCAATAATCCTTTTAGTGACCATTCTGTAATAGTTCCTAGAATGGACATAAAAGTAGTATATAGTATAAAGAGAAACTGCAAGAGAAAGAGAACTAGGGAGATGGTTTTCTTCCTGGATTGGCAAAGGGCATGGTTTCTGGGGGAGTGATGTAAATGAGGAAAGTGAAGAGGTCTCATAAAAGTATTGCATTCTGTGATCTCTTCTGTTTTTAAACCTTTCCTCATCTCTTGAGACATATTTCCTATAATAAAACCTATGCTTATGTAACTCTTTATGTTTTTCAAACTGTTAGCATATATTCTTATATATCATTTGATCCTTACCAAAGACCTTGAACCACAGTGAATATGCCAAAGTGTAAGGTACCATAAAAGACTGCATGCCAGCGAGGTTTCCCAGTGACACCCACACTGTCCCCTTTGTGTTCTTTCTAACTTGACTAATGCATGAACACACAAAGACATAGGGGGCTCTCTTCCTCTTTCCTTGACCCTTTCTTTATCCTTCTCTCTCATAAGAAGAACTTTTAGATTCTACTTAACTTCTGTGTGATCCTTTCTGAAAATGGGTGTACTGAGTAAGATAATAGCTTTGAAGTTGTCATACTAAACATAAACATGAAATTATCCAGCTAACATGAACATTCTCTTTATGTTGAGAAGCTCTTTCTTCCAGTCCCTCAAGACAGGGATACAAGAGTTAACAGAAGTAATTGAGAGACTCAACAGTGTGAGGTAGTCAAAAGTATTTCTACAAAGGCGTTTTTACTGTTCTCAACCAAACTAGATAATATATATATATATATATATATTAACTAGATAATACATATATTTAAGGAATAAATCAACTATCTCACCATTTGGGGTGTATATTTAATTTTTATGAATAATCATGAAATGGATGGACACTAATAGCATGTTTTCTGGCTGATTAATAGCAAATGCTGTTTTCATTTTGTCATTTTCATTGCCCAAATTTTCTTCCATATGTGCTCTGAATGAACCTTATTTGGTGCTGCCTGATAATCACATAATACCTTTCTCTCTTTCTTTCTTTTCTTTTTCTTTCTTTCTTCCTTTTTTTTTTTTTTTTTTTTTTTTTTTTTTTTTTTTTTTTTTTTTTTTTTTTTTTTTTTTTTTTTTTTTTTTTTTTTTTTTTTTTTTTTTTTTTTTTTTTTTTTTTTTTTTTTTTTTTTTTTTTTTTTTTTTTTTTTTTTTTTTTTTTTTTTTTTTTTTTTTTTTTTTTTGTCTGCTTATATACCTTTTCTCTTGGCATTTGAACTTAAACCAGCTTAAACCCTATGGTATAATTGAGAAACAGCTTTGTCTTTAATTACTCTCAGTAATAGATATGACAATAAGTAGGGCTCATGCACAGGCATTACATCAAGCAATGGAGTCAACGGGTCACTTATCCTGATACCATGAAAGCCATCACTCTGAAGTGCTCTCTTATAGGAGCAGTCACTGCCTTGAATCATAGCTATTTCTGCATTATTCATAGTAGATGGGAGAGATGAGAGGATAGTGTACCTCAGTAGCATCCATAGAATGTAGCTTGGTCAAAAAGTTAAAGACTGTCAATTTGGGAGACTTGAATTTGCTTGCTAGCTCTTCACTGGCTGTGTGATGCTAGATAAATAACCCTCTCTTTCCCAAATGTTCTTCTTGTCTCCAAAGCAAAGATGATGATCCATGTCTATGCCTAGATGAGCAGGGTTTTTTGTTGTTGTTGTTGTTGTTGTTGTTGTTGTTGTTGTTGTTTTGCAAACACTCTGGCACTTCAGCATTGAGGATTATTAGGCTTCTTTATTCTGCCATCCAACTTGCTTCCTTAGCTAAGTGGAAATATGTCTTTAATTTGAGTGCCATCTAATTTTCATACCCACTTTCTAGTGTCATCAAATCACCAAAAGGAAAATGTAAGGAGGAAAGAGAGAAGCAAAAGAGAAGACTAATCTGTAGAATTGATGGTTGGTGTCTACCAATTCTATATTTCTTCAGTTGGATTGTCTTCACTTTAAGAGATTCAAGATGGCAGCTTTCAGCAATTTTGAGTCATTTCAGCATTGGGAAGCCTTCAGGTGGGCAACTAAACTGGGAATTTTTTTTTTGCCTCTCCCATACCCTCCACCCCCTGCTCTCTGAATGTTTTTAAATAAAAATAAGTTCTGTTGGTTAAGAAAGAATACCTGAGCATTCTGTGGCCATGGAAGATTTCCACATTATAGGAAAAGCATAGTTTTCATTAAATGTTAAATAAGTCATTGATTTATTCATTGATTCTTTTTGGACAGCAGTTTAGTACTATGGCCTTGGACCTAAGATTCTCTCTTACCCTATGGAGTCTAGTCAGGGAGATGGATTCTGAAGGCAGAGTGACAGTGTTGTCCTTAGAGTCAAAATGGAGTATTTTGCTTTCAGAAGTAAGGAGGGACATATTATATTAAGTCCCTTGGTTGGGAGTATTCTGAGCATGCAAGGTGAGTCAGTGAGAAAATGAAAGAAAGCAGGGCCAGGTGTCAGGGAATGAGGGTGATTTCCTCTCTGCTGTTATTTATTTAATCAGTGACTTTCAGAACTATTGTTAACTATTGAAGAAATCATTACTGAAAAGAGGGTTTGCTTCCTGACACCCCAACAGGACTATAGATTTATTATATTTACAAACATTTTTCCACATGGTTGAATTACAGGATCCGGGAGTTAAGAAAGTCTCTGTCTCTTGGTAGAAATTAAATTGAAAGAATAAGTAACTCCTCTTATGCATTTACCAATAAATTTTTTGTCTTTTGGTTGGTTTGTTTTTTATTGATTGGTGTTTAATAGAGGGGCCGGTGAGACATTTGTAACTAAATTTTTTAGGAACCACTTCTAATTAAAGTTCATTTGTAATGAAGATAAATGATAATCTGAGTTATTAAGAAATCAGTATTCAGTATTACCTTTAAAATGATTTACACAGAGCAATTTAGGAAACTAATAGTGTATAAATTGAGGTATCTCTATGATAAACCTGAAACTTCTAAAGCCCCTCACTTAATTTGATGTGCAGTGTACAATATCATAATAAGGAATAGGCTCCCTGATCTTATTTAAAAGTGACTTCCTTTAACAGTCTGCAGGGAACTGACCTTGAGCCAATCAGAAGAGAAACAGGGGCTCACTGCTGGAGTTTCTATTCCTTGTCATACTCTCCTCCTAACCCGTACTGCACATAGTTGTCCCTACTAGTAGGTAAACTCTGCTAGAGTGTCAGCCCAAAAGAGTGAATGCAGGAGGAAGTGAGGCCCTGTCTCTGTCCATATTGAAGCCTTAGCTTCTGAAATAGTGCTTGGAACTGGTAGGTGTGCAACAGTATCCATTGTGTGAATGGAGAGATGGGTGAGTAATAATGTAATAAACAAGTGAAACAATTAATGGGTTATTCTCCCTATATTAATTGACTTCTGTCAATCAACTGGGGAAACATCAAACAGTACTGATACCCACATCCCACTTCTAAACATTCTTATTGAATTGATCTTGGGTGTGGCCCAGGCACTGAGATTTTACATTTTTTCCTAGATGGTTCTGATAGGCAGGTGTAGGTAGAATCAAGATGGTAGCTCATTTTCAGAGGGCCTGGGACGTCTGTTTCTGGTTATTTCCATCCTGGGCACAGTCATCCCACTGGGCCTCAACACTTGCTAAGTACCAATTCTGCTTTAATCTTTTATTCCCCCGTCACTATGGGCCAAGTGGCCATACTGCCCACGTGGTAAGATAGTGCTGCGTACTGTGAGATCTTTCACAAGTCACTGAATCCACGGGAACCTCAGAATGTAGATCTCTACAACGAATATGATAACCTCTGCTTTGTCTACCTCACCATGTATTTGTGAGGTTAAGATAATAGATGTGAAAATGTTTCAGAGACTGTGAAGTATTAAAAAATGTAGGTAATGAATGTTATTTATAAAAGAAGAGTAGAGGTACCTTGCTAATTAATTTGTAATTTTGAGGGCATAGATTTGAAAATACTTTAGAATGACATGAACTTTCATTTCAGAAAATAAAACTTGCCTCCTGGATTTGTTACCCACTATTCTTAGTGGAAATAACCATTCAAACTCTGTGAACTTTGGTTTCACAAATACCACCTGTCCCAGAAAGCTGTGAGCATTAGGTGAGCATGTGTGAGAAAGTACTTTGTGAGACATAAAACACTGCATAAATGTTAGTTTGTTTCTGTTGCAGTTGTAATTATTTTTCCTGTTTCAAAGCTGCCTTCCATTAGCTCAAGACAGTTGATTTTGTGCAGCTCTTCCTGACTCCTAATTCAGTGACTTGAAATCAGTAATGATGGCACTATTTATTCCAGGGAAATCGGAAAATGGTACTGATTACGGCTTTCTTTTCTGTTTCTTATCCCCCCCCTTCATTATCTTTTTTTCTTTTGAGATGAGTTCACCAACACCCTGCTGCCTCTGTATAGAGATATGTAGCATTATGACAGTAAAAAAGTTTGCACTTGGTTTATACTGGGTGATTTGAGTAGGTCAAATTGGGGCCTGGTTGGAACCAAGAAAAACAACAATGGTGAATAACTAAGTTGCAACGCCAAGAGCTGTTCATTGAGAAGAAATCGTATCTATTCAGCCTAGAGTGAAAGCAAGCAAAAGCTATAACCTCAGCCATTTTCTCTGACCTATTCACATATCACAAACACATGTACCATTTGCTCGCGCAAAACTGAGGATCACCCAGCTCATCAGTTCACTGAAGCCAGAAGTCAGTTTGGATTATTCAAGGCTAAATCAGATTTGTTTCCTTTTTAGACATTTTTTTTTCTGCCCTAGGGGAGTTCTTATTTTTTTTGACAGGCCATTTATTTTTGTTTGTGGCTGGCTGGCTGCAATCTTTGTCAACCATGACCCTGATGACAATTGGGCATATCTTGCCCCTTAGAACCAGCTCAGAGATTCCAAAAGTAGTGTCCTTGTCAACAACACAGTGGGGTGGCACGTCTGAACAAAGGCTGATCCCCACTTCTGTTCTCTCTTCCTTGTTCTGATCTAATCAAGTGATATGTCTAATTGGGTCCAAACACAGGAAATTTTAGCAACTAGCTATAGTCTCTCTGTAGGATCAGACATTTAACCCCTGTAGTTCTGTCTTCTTATTCCCTAAGGCTTTCACTGTTGCTGAAAACTTTGTTGTGACAAGTGGATTACTGGGGCATGGGTCAAGCACTGTTAAAAAAGCAAGTTGAAACAAAGGAGACACTGCTTTCCCTGCTAGAAATTAGCCAGCTGTGCCATTACGCCAGGAGCTCAAGCTGGAGAGCACAGTAATTAAAATAACAATGAAATGCTATCTTATGCAATACTTTGCAAATAGGATATTTTCATTTGTAGTATTGTACAGACCACACAATCAAGTGATAATGTTAAGTGATTTGCAACAGATCAAAGAATGAGTAAGGACACTGGAAAGAAGTTTTTCTGGAGTCTTATCTTGCTATGCCAATCAAGGGCCTATTATGCACAAGAGGGTGGGGTATGTGGAGGTGCCAGGCTTACTTAGGTCTCCCAGAATGATGCTATACAGTCAGCAGTATTCGTAGGATGTGGTCTAGGAAGGGAAAGGGATGGTAGAAAAATGTATCCATTGGTGGGTAGTGTTGAATATGGAGTTTTCCTTTTGCAAGTCCTAATAATGATTTTTTTTTCAGTGCATCCAGGAATGGTCAGATGGGAAGGACAGAAACATGATGACCAAGATCCTGGAAGACTGATTTTTAAATGATTTTTAAATGCCAGTATTTAAGTAATTGACAGTGAGACGATGTTCACCTTTCCACTAACTAGGCTATTCTCTACTATGTAGGGAACCCCTTTTTAGATATTAAGATCACAACACTAATTTCTAAGTAAAATGTTTCTTTCTATTTTTCTATATCTTCATATCAACTCACTGACTTTTACTCTGAATTTGCTGTATTCTAATATGTGGATTAACAACCTTAAAAAAATAGGGGAAAAAGAATTTGGAAAGTGTAAACAGCGTTTAGATAGCTCTATGAATTGTATATCTACTTGCTGCTTACCATGGTATCCTGTGAACCAGACAAAGTGAGGCAGCCTTCCCTGTGACATTTGAGAAAGTCCTTACAGAGCTCACTAAAAACAAAAACAAAAACAAAACAAACAGCACCTTCCTTTGGTCAAAATGTGGGAATGACCAATCTCCTGTCTTAATCTAGGAACATACCAATATAATGCAAGAGTTTTTATATTGGCATTGAAATGACTTCATTAATGATCTCTTACCGAACCACTTGCTGGTAGATAGTAAGACAGTCGGTATGTGGATGGATGCAGTGTTAGAGGATCTGGAGTCTTACTGAGCTTCTTCCCTAAAGATCAACTCATTCTGCACTTTAGTAGCTCCCAATGGAAATGACTGTGGTAGTGTTAACCTTAAAATGAAAACTGCCAGTTACTTTACAGGAAAAAATGAGTTTATTCACCAATAGCAGAGAACTGCAATCTGTGACAAGCAAGCTACAGCAAAACCACAAACAGGTCCAGCAAACAAAAGAGAAGAACATTATTTTATGAAGAAGGAAGAAATTGGGAGGGGTGTTTTAAGCAGAAGTCCAAGGGAGAGATGTCAGAGTCCAGGGTGATCACAGTTGCTGATGGGCTGAGTTGCAGGGGTGGTTGATTTCTTGTAGAAGATGCAGTATGCATCTTTTCCTGTTGGGGCTAATGGATGATTCTTTCCTCTGATCTGTCTGTAATTGACAACTCCTTCTGTTATTGATATTCAGTGGTACATCTCCTCCCACCAGCTTCCCCTTCTAGCATTGCAAGTCCACTTTAGTGAGGTTTCCCTTTATTTATTTTCAGAGTCATGTGGTCTAAATAACTAATTACTGAATCTGTGCCATACAGCCACAAAAAATGATCACATTATGTTAAAATAATTTATTAAAATTTGAGGGTAGTACTCTCCAGTTTACAGTGGTGAACAAAATATTCCCCACCTATTATCCCAGCAGACACAACTCTGCAGTTCTCTCTCTTCAGATCTGTCTCTTCTATCCTTTATCTTATGAAATTAAAACTGGTCCAAAAAGCTCATGAAAGCATGAAGTTTCAAAGTGTAAATGTAGAATATTCTATCACTAAAGTGTAAGTATCCCTGGGTACTGACAGCTGGTCATGTGGGTTCATACAGCCTTGCTGGTGCTGTGTCTATCATTTATTCGATGTTTATTGATATGTCTGGTGCAGATACAAAGCTGGAGACATAAGGCTGAGTAAAACAGACATGGTCCTTTTGTCATGGAGCTTAATGTCAAGCACAGAAGCAGCCAGCACTCAAATAACCTCACATAAATACGTAATGGTAATAAGTACTATGAAGGAAGTTAAAAGAAGACTGTTCATGCATAAGTCAGCACAGGGGAGGATTTGTTCTGAGTAACAGAGGGCAAATAAGAATTGACTAGTTGAATGGAAATGAGGAAGGGAGAGTAAAGGGAAAATCCTAGTAAAGAGAAAACATGAGGATGACTGCTGTCCTGGAAACAGACAAGCAGTAATATGACTGGAGTGTAGGCAGTGAGAAGGAAAACCTCTCATCAGAAGATAAACAAGACAGACAAGGTCCAGAGCGTACATATTCATAAGCCTTTTAACCAATTTTTATTTTCATTCCAGTCTTAAAAGATGGCATCATCCAGATTTGGGGTCATTGGTGTCTTTAAGGAGCCCATGAACCCCATGAAATGGAAAAACGTTTCTGGAATCTTGATAATAACCCACTGACCACTGAGTTCATCCACTGATAGGCACCAAAGGCAGTGACAGGCTTGATCCATAATCCAGATCATGAAATTATAGGATATGTGGCAACGTGGGTATCTTTTGGGCAGAAATGGTCTTGGACCATGGATTCTCAAGAGGGTTAAAAAAAAAATTAGAACTATTGGCAAGTAAACTCACAAATTTAATCTGGATCAACATTCTGCATCTCCTATCGTTTTTTGTTGTTTTTATGGTAAACTTATGCTATGTCTAATATTTAAAGTGAACATTAGTGCTGACTAATTGTTTTACTCAAGAAACTGTTGGTAAATGTTACTAGTTAATGGACTTAGTATGTGCTCCAAATGTTCTTTAACTTCCATTCTGTAAAGCGCGTGTATTTGTATCTATTATTTCTCTCATCACTTCTTAAAGTTTCTACTAGCCAATGGGCAGGTGACTACTCCCTTGACCTCTAGATTCACACTGTTTATTTCAGGGCTTCTGATTGTAGACTGCCCCTTTCTGTTCTGTGAGCTACCAGATTGCCCCCAGTTCCTAATGCTGAATTTCATTCCTATTTAGTCCCATACCACAGGCACAATGTCTTTTAAGGCATTGCCCTCTTGAAGGCCATTTTCCAAGTTATGCTATTTATAGCCATGATTAGAAATGAAATGCAGAATGATTGGTGGAGTTGTCCCTCTTTCCCTCCGTCTCACTCCCTCTTTCTCTCTCTCTCACACTATATATCTCAGTTGCTTCGAATTTTGTGGCATGTGTTTGCAGATAAAGTACTTCCTAATAACACACCATCAGTTACACTGTGACTCTTGATGGTTATGGCAACACTTTTGTGCAAATTACTGTACCAAGAAACCCAGGACTGCAGTGCACTACCTCAGAAATGGGTATTGATCTCCTACTGTGTGTCAGACATTTCAGAAATACAAAATTATAAATCATAGTCTCTGTCCCCAGAGGTCTTACAGTCCTCTAGGCTGTGATGGGATATGTTTTACAAATAATCAAAATAGAATATGTTATTAATGCCATAGATATACTTTAACTCAGTTAATATTGATTGATTGGGATAGGTAATACAAAGATGATGAAGGAGAATGCTGCGTCCTAGGAGCATTGGGTATGGAAAGAGGTCCTTTGAATAAAATGGGACAAACACCTGGATCCGAGTCTGTACATGGGGAGCTTTACTCAACATAAGGGTTTGGAAAGAGTTTCTCAGGAAAGGTTACACCTGCTTTAATTCTTGCCAGAGGAGGAGGTTAGTCAAGTAAAGAAGGGGCAAGGGGGCTTCAGGCTGAGGGCAGAAGCAGAAGGCATGCTGGAAGGAGAGGACATGTTGCATGTAAGCAAGTATATGTAGAAATATAGAGGGAGGAACAACAAGTGCCCTCTTTAATACCCATCATCTTCTAGCCCATCCCTCCCCCACCTTCCTCTATTAGCCCTCATTTGTTCTCTGTCATTGAGAGTCACTTATGGCTTATTTTCATCTTTCCCCCCCACTTCCCATATGTTCATCTGTTTTCTTTTTTAAATTCCACATATGAGTGTAATCATGTGGTATTCATCTTTCTCTGACTGACTTGTTTCATTTATTGTAATATGCTCTAGCTCCATCCATGTCATTGCGAATGACAAGATTTCATTCTTCTTAATGGCTGAGTAATAGTCTGTTTATATATACCACATCTTCTTTATCCATTTTGGACTTTCTCCATAGTTTGGCTGCTGTTGATAATGCTGCTGTATTTATTAATGAGATGTGGGAAGACATTCCAGGAAGAGGGAGCACCCTTGTGAAGTCATAAGATGGGAGAAAAGGTATGTTTAGGGAGATGGCAGGTGCTCAGGCAACATGGCCGGAACTGATGGGAATTTGTGGAGGTGGGAAGGGAGGGACTAAGTATGGAATCATCATTCTCAAACCCTTGAGTTTATGTCTATTGGTAAAAAATTGAGTTTGAAATCTAAGTAGTGATAGGTCCCTCCCACTTCTAGGCATGTTAAATTGTGTAGAAAGGCATGGTAAAGCATGACCAGGAACTCAAAAAACAATGTGCACTCGTCCTTCCTTCAATAGCTATTGATTGATTTCCTTTGCCAGCCTCTGTATTAGGTGCTAGGGATTCAGCATTGAAAGAAACAAACAAAAATCTCTTTCTCCTGGAAAAATCTCTTTCTCCTGGAAAGAGATTTTTACATTCAAGTAGGGGTAAAGAGACAGTGAACAACAGAAGTAAGTAAATGTCTAAGTTATGTTCCTTAGTGATAAGCTCACAGGAGCCAATGAAAATGGGCAAGGGGACACGGTGTGAGTTGGGGATGTGTTTGTAATTTAATATAGTGTCTAGGAAATGTCTCACTGAGGAGGGGGTATTGAGTAAAGACCTGAGAGAGATGATGGAATGAGCCATGAGGACCAACCAGGGAAAGAACATTCTAGGCAGAAGAAGAAAGGCGAGTGCAAAACCTGGAGTGAGGAGCATTTGGGTGTTTTTCCAGAATCACAGGGAGACCAGTATAGCTGGACTGAGAAAAGAGGTGTATAGGATGGATTCAGTTGAAGGGAAGTGAAATTGATAGCAAAGATTAATTGATCCAAAGATTCATTGACCTACGTATTCCTAGGTAGAAAGTGCAGTCACGGGTACAGAGTTCTGTAGAGCTCTGACTTAACCTTTTGGTCTTGTGGAAAATACATTTTTATTTGTAGTGCTGGGCAGTTTTGCCTGACCTGAGGTTCACTGCTGTGGAGACAGTCTTAGTAAACAGAGAAACCTGCAGATAAAGAGTTAAGGGATAACTTTTCCTAAGGATGAATCAGACAGGGATGAATCATTTTTTAAATTATAGAGGTGGACACTACTTTACTTAGTAACTGTCCTTTTTGAAAATTAACTTTAATCTTTTTGCTTTGAGTCATAATCATGGAACTGTAATTATTTATAAAAAGCCTTATTTGTCATCTAATCCCATTCTTATTTTATAGACAAAGGAAGTGAAGTACAAAGTTAAATGAAATGCTGTTTTAAAAATGCATTTGTTTACTATTGAGAACACTCTTCTGGGGATAGTTTCTTTGTAAAATAAATATACTCCCTTAATTTATGTGTTCAGAAATGTTTGTTCAAGAGTATATGTGAAGCCCCTACTATGTACTTGACACTCTTCTGGCATGCCACAAGTCAGGCCAGTTTGATCCCTCTTTGATCAAGAAATTGTGCCTTAGGTGGGAGGTTGGGAGTGGCATGTGCAGACAGCAAACCAGTAAGCTAACAAATGGATCATGTAATTTCAGGAAAATGTAAATGATCTAGACAGTAAAAATAGGTTGAGTTAGAAAGTGCCAGAAGTGAGGTGGGAACTTTAGAGTAAGTGGTCACTGCCTGCTGCTCTGAGGAGGTGAACTTTGAGCTGAGACCACGTGGATATGCAAGAATTAGCCCTGTGGAGATGGGGGAACAGGGTTTCCAGGCAGGAGGTGCAGTCAGTACAAAGGCCTAATCTTGGCGCCCTCAAAGACCAGACAGAAAACTATGTGGTTGGAACACTGTGAGGGAGCGAATGATGAGGGTGGACAGGTGCATGGGGGCCAACTCTCATGGGGCCTTTTTGAGATGGTGGTTAGGGTCCATCTGTATTCTCAGAAAATGTCAGAAGCTTTAGACAGGGATATGATGTGCTTGGGCTTAAGGTTTTAGAAAATCATTTGGTTTCTGTGTGGAGAACAGACTGTGTTTGGGACAGAAGAGGAATCAAGGGAACCAGAGAGGAGACTGTTTTACCAGGTTGGGTAAGAGAGGGTGGGGGTTTGGACTTGAATAGCATTGGATGTGGAGGGGTTGGGGAACACACTGGGTTTCTCCTATCAGCTTGGAGTCTTGTTAGCCATGTAAATCACCAGGAGAAGATATGAGAAGAAATATAGATTTCTTTAGTCACTTCATGAGAGATGATGTGAGGCTCTCACAGTGATGTGTGCCTTTTCCAAAAACAACGAAACATTATCCTGAAAAGCCTACTTTAAGCCTGGTTCCTGAAATGAGCCTGGGTGAGAATGGCCCCTGCCAGTTAAAGCTCAGCCATCACTCATCTGCCTTCCTTCTTGCTCTGGTACTAAGCTGGCCTTTTTTCCTCCCTGTTCCCTATGCCTTATTCTGAGTGGTATGCACCTTTGCTTATCTGCGCGGGTTGCTTTTCCAGCAAACCTGGGTATCAAGTAGTATGGCATTTTCCGCAGCTCCTTCCTTCCTTGGGGCCTTTGAATATCGGCTGCCAGGACCTTCCTTTATGAGTTCATCATGGAGGGGAAATTACTATTATATAAACTTCAAACATGGAGAACTTTCAGAGCATCAGTACATTGTTTTCTAACTTTTCATACTCCTGTTCTTTGTAAATATGCCTTATTTTTTTTTCTCATTCACTTGCAGAAGTAGTGCTGGCTGTGAGAGGCAGACATGGCCCCTCAGACATGCCCATATACTAATATTTGGTACCTCTGTATAGATTATGTTACATGGTAAGGGGAATTGGGATTGCAGATGGAATTAAGGTTGTTAATCAACTGACTTTAAGAAAAAGATATAATTCTGAATTTTGGGGGGTACAGTGTGGTAACAAGGGCCCTCTACATGTAGAAGAGGGAAGCACAAAACTAGAATTAGAGATTTGAAGAGCTGGCTGGCTTTGAAGATGGAAAAAGGGAGCCAAGAGATAGGAAACCTCAAACAGCACAAAAGACAAGGAAACAGAATTTTTCCTGAAAACTTTGAGAAGGAATAGAGCCCTGCCAACACTTTGATTTTAGCCTAGTGAGACCCATTTTGGGATTCTGACCTCCAGAACTGTAATATATATATATAAGCCTGGTTTTATATATATATATATATATATATATATATATATTACACACATATGTATATATAATTTATGTATAGATAGATATAAATAAATCTAATAAATATATGTAAATTATATATATTATTTTCTGCCACAGTGCTTTTGGTAACTTGTTACAGGATCAGGATAAAATGATGGTCTCAGTGGTCAGCACCTGGCAGGTACAGGGAGGTGGAAGGGAAGGCTGACACTAGTGTACATGCATAAGTTCACTAGCCTCAACTACAAATTTATATCTTTGGAGACCTCGCACTGACTCTACTCTCAGGGGTCTCCTAGCTTCGTGACAGAAAAAGAACTTTAGGGCATTTCTTCAGAGTTAAGAAAAGTTAAGGTATACATTTATTGATGAAGGGCTTACTGAGTTGCAAAAGTTAATGCAAAGCAGAAGGATAGGAAGAAAAAAAACTCGAGACAGCCTGACATTTTCTTCCATTTCAAAAACTAAGATTTGTAAAGATTCTACAAAGTATTTTTACCTAGGTCAGGATTCTATGAGAGAAGGGGTGAGATACTGAATATGTAAGTGCATCATAGTCTCTGCTCTGTTTATAGAATAGTGTTACTCATGTACGTATGACAGAGCATAAAAACACATTGCAGTATACAGCAGGTGTTAAAGGAAAGAAAGTTGCTAATAATGAAGAACTTTAAGGACTGTAGATTTCTCTCAACATAAAGACCTGGGCCATGCAAGGTCACTTAGCAAAAATATCTTTCACAAAGGAAAGAAGGCAATGAGCCATTGTGTTAGCATGATGTAAGCCAATCACACCAGTGTTGGTTTTGGTCAGGAGGAAGGGCATAAGAAAAGGAAATAATTGGACCAAGTCCCCAAGACATGCATACAGACTCTGCACAGTTTGGGGCAAATGACATGACATTGGAAACCACAAGGCGGAGACAGCATGCCTTTTGGTAAAAGAAGCTTAGAAAACCAGTAAAGACACGTAAGTGGAAGACAAGGAGTGAAAGAAAACTCAGATTAACTGAAATACAGTTATAATTCACTTAATATCTTCAGTTCATTAACCAAGTACTGTTTTCCATCCACAAAAATACATTTTGAAATGTAATTTTTGTTAAAAAGAAGAAAGAAAAGAAATCCTGTGTTCCAGAGTATACTAGAGCTAGCTTCCATTTCAAATTCTCCTTAATTTTGGACACTGAATGTTTGTGTTCTGCATAATGACCCCACATAATCTTTAATCTGACTCATATTTGATGATAGAATGATGGGGAATATGTACATGAGAGGAACTCCCAAGCCCTTGAGCAAGATTTTCAGTTACCAACAAAGGGTTTGTGGCCAGTAGTGCTCTCACCACCGAAGGGATTCTAGATGTCAAGGTTTATATTACCATCCTCAGTCCTCCAAGCCGGGAAGGCAAAGCGGGATACAGAATGAGCAGAAGTGTTTATCAGGTATAGTTGTATTTTGTTCTCTTAATTAGATAAGGATCAAATCAACACACTAAACAACAACACTAAACAGAAGCCAAAAAAGGAAAATGGAAAGAGTTGACTTCATAAAAGTGAAAATTTTCAGTACCCTGAAATTATTTTTTTTTAATTTTTAAAATTATTTTATTTTTTCAGTGTTCAAGATTCATTGTTTATGCCCCACACCCAGTGCTCCATGCAATACGTGCCCTCAGTACCCACCACCAGGCTCTCCCATCCACCCAACCCCTCCCCTCGAAGACCTTCAGTTTGTTTCTGAGTCCAAAGTCTCTCAAGTTTCGTTTCCCTCCCCGAATTACCCTACTTCCCATTTCCTTTCCTTCTTCTATTGTCCTCTATATTACCCCTTATGCACCACAAGTAAGTGAAACCATGTGATACTTGACTTTCTCTACTTGGCTTATTTCACTCAGCATCATCTCTTCCAATCCAGTCTAAGTTGCTACAAAAGTTGGATATTCATCCTTTCTGATGGAGGCATAGTATTCCATTGTATATATGTACCACATCTTCTTCATCTATTCATCTGTTGAAAGGCACCTTGGCTCTTTCCACAGTTTGGTGATTGTGGCCATTGCTGCTATGAATATTGGGGTACATATGGCCCTTCTTTTCACTATATCTGTATCTTGGGGTAAACACCCAGTAGTGCAATTGCAGGGTCATAGGGTAGGTCTATTTTTAATTTTTTAAAGAATCTCCACACTGTTTTCCAAAGCGGCTGCATCAACTTGCGTTCCCACCAACAGTGTAAGAGGGTTCCCCTTTCTCCACAGCCTCTCCAACACTTGTTGTTTCCTGACTTGTTAATTTTGGCCATTCTGACTGGTGTAAGGTGGTATCTCAATGTGGTTTTGATTTTAATTTCCCTGATAGCTAGTGATGATGAACATTTTTTTCATGTGTCTGCTAGCCATTTGTATGTCTTCTATGGAGAAGTGCCTCTTCATGTCTCCTGCCCATTTTTTGATGTGTTCATCTTCTTTTTGGATGTTGAGTTTGAGTAGTTCCTTATAGATCTTGAATATTAGTCCTTTGTCTGTAATGTCATTTGCAAATATCCTCTCCCATTTCGTGGGTTGCCTCTTTGCTTTGTTGCCTGTTTTCCTTTGCTGTGCAGAGCTTTTAATTTGATGAAATCCCAAAAGTTCATTTTTGTTTTGTTTCCTTTGCCTTTGGAGATGTGTCTTGAAAGAAGTTGCTGTGGCCGATGTCAAAGAGGTTACTGCCTATGTTCTCCTCCAGGATTTTGATGGATTCCTGCCTCACATTGAGGTCTTTCATCCATTTCAAGTTTGTCTTTGTGTGTGGTGTAAGAGAATGGTCTAGTTTCATTCTTCTATATGTAGCTGTCCAATTTTCCCAGCACCATTTATTGAAGAGACTGTCTTTTTTCCACTGGATATTTTTTCCTGCTTTGTCGAAGATGATCTGACCATAGATTTGTGGGTCCATATCTGGACTCTCTGTTCCATTGGTCTATTTGTCTGTTTTTGTGCCAGTACCATGCTGTCTTGGTGATCACAGCTTTGTAATAAAGCCTGAAATCTGGTAACATGATGCCCCTAGCTTTGTTTTTCTTCTTCAACAATTCCTTAGCAATTCGGTGTCTTTTTTGGTTCCATATAAATTTTAGGATTGTTTGTTCCAATGCTTTGAAAAATGTTGGTTAAGCAAAATAAAGAGTCATATCGATACAAATACATTAACTTTAGGAGATCTTAACCCACCACTCTCAGAAATGGACAGATCATCTAAACAGAAAATCAACAAAGAAACAAGAGCTTTGAATGACACATTGGACCAGATGGATCTTATAGATCTATTCAGAATATTCCACCATAGGGGCACCTGGGTGGCTCAGTTGGTCATGATCCCGGAAACCCAGGATCAAGCCCCACATTGGGCTTCCTGTTTGGCGGGAAGCCTGTTTCTCCCTCTCTCAGTCCCTCTGCTTGTGTTTCTCTCTGTCAAATAAATAAAATCTTTAAAAAAAAAAAAGAAGATTCCACCATAAAACAACAGAATACTCATTTTTCTTGAGTGCACATGGAAGTTTCTCCAGAATAGACCACCTATTAGGTCACAAATCAGGGCTTAACCGACACCAGAAGACTGAGATTATTCCCTGCATATTCTCTGACCACAATGCCTTGAAACTGGAACTCAACCACAACAAAAAGTTTAGAAGAAATTCAAACACTTGGAAGCTAAAGACTCAATCCTACTCAAGAATCTTTGGATCAATCAGGAAATCAAAGAAAAATGTAAACATTTCATGGAAACCAATGAGAATGAAGATACATCAATCCAAAACCTATGGGATACAGCAAAGGCAGTCCTAAGAGGGAAATACATAGCCATCCAAGGCTCAGTCAAAAAAATTGAAAAATCCCAAATACACCAACTCTCATTACACCTTAAAGAACTAGAAAATCAACAACAAATTGAACCAACCCCACACACAAGATGGGAAATAATTAAAATTAGAGCAGAGATCAATGAATTAGAAACTAGAGATACAGTAGAACACATCAATGAAACTAGAAGCTGGTTCTTTGAAACAATTAATAAGACTGATAAACCATTGGCCAAACTAATCCAAAAGAAAAGGGAGAGGACCCAAATTAATAAAATTATGAATGAAAGGGAAGAGATCACGACTAACATGAAGGAAATAGAAACAATCATCAGAAACTACTATCAACAGTTATATGCCAATAAGTTTAACAACCTAGAAGATATGGATGCATTCCTAGAAACCTATAAACTTCCAAGACTGAAACAGGAAGAAATTGACAATGTGAATAGACCAATATCTAGTAACCAGTACCCTGAATTTAAAGTGAAAAACCACACTAATGCACTGGGAAGAATTATCCAATCAGTATAACAGACAAATGATTAATTTCTAATGTATTTCAAGAACTGCAAATCAATAAAAGTTTGAAAAATGGACAGAAGTGTGAAAGAATATCTAGAAAAGAAATATGGCCTCTAGACATAAAAAGATGTGTTCAACCTCAGTAATAGGGGAAATGCAAACTAAATATAAGAAAAATTAAACAAATTTGTAATATCTAATGATGGCAAGGATGTGGAAAAATAGCTGAAGTTTATCGTGGCTTTTTTGGATAACAACGCAACAATATCTGTAAAAAGATTTAAATGTGTATATTTTTGTCTCAATAATGCCATTAATAAACATCTGTCCCACAAACTTACAAATGTGTACAGTAATGCATACTTTAAAATATTCATTGGATCTCATATCTGTTAAAAATTATGTATGTTACAAATGTATAGCGGTGCAAGAGAGCAGAGCCTCAAAGAGTATATACAACATACTGTTAACAGCATTGTCTCTGGTGAGGAAAGTAAATATGGCAGCTAAGGGAGATGAGCACTTTTTATTTTATAAATTTTCATATTGTTTAATTATTTTATAATGAAAACATTTACATGCATTACTGTATAACTCAACACATGTAGCCATAAACATACTTCAAAAATTCCATTTAGAAAATTGTTAATTTTGAATATTTCTGATTGGTATAATTGCAGCTATTTACAGATGATAACTAAGGGCATTCTAGAATAGAAGGAATTAAACAAATACGTGAATAACAACAGTGATGTTTATATGTAATTGTGATAGTGGGACATAAAAATAGATGGCATTATGTTCTAAAAGTAGAAGGTAAACCTTGAGGATATTTGGTTTGATGGTACCTGTGGATGACAACATTTTCCTTCTCTTAGAAATCACACAAACATAACAAGAAGAAAGGAAAATTTTAACCTCTTTTTCCTTGACATTATCTAAACTCCATAGACTTCATAGGTATTTAAAAGGAAGGTCAAGAGATGCCTGAATGGCTCACTTTGTTAAATCACTGCCTTCAACTCAGGTCATGATCCTGGAGTCCCCGATCTAGTCCAGCTTTGGGCTCCCAGCTCCATGTGGAGTCTGCTTCTCCCTCTGACCTTCTCCTCTCTCATACTCTCTTTCTCTCTTAAATAAATAAATAAAATCATAAAATCATCAATCAATCAATCAATCAATCAATCAATGGAAGGTCAAAGCTGAAATGGAGTTTGAGTTGCCTGGGAGAAAGAGAAGAAAGATGTGAGATTGACTGCAGAAGGATGGTGTGGCAGCAGATCTCAGAGAGCACCAGCAAGCTGCGATCTCACCCTCACATGCTCACCCTCTAAGTCTTGCTGATCACATTCTTACTTATGGATAACATTAAGAAAATCATACATAAAATATGACTAAACAAAAAGGAGCCACCCATTAAGATAATGATACTCTTTGATTAGGTGGGATTTTTTTGAACAGTACAAAGGAATATATTGGTACAGATTATCATATAAAGGTGAGAAAAATCCTATCAGTTATCTACAGTGAAAATTTGACAAAATTTGGCAATCATTCTTCATTAAAAACATATGTTCAGCGTAAGAATACATGGGTATTTTTCTGATGTGGTTAAATATATTAATCTTGACTCAAAACCTAATACCTGAACACTTACTACATACAAACAAAATTTAGTGAAGTACCAGTCTATGAAATCAGTCTGCAAAAATCAGTACCTTCCATAAAATAGCTGGTTAGAAGACATAATGGTAGAAAAAACATCAATTTAAAATGGCAACATACAAAAAATTGAAATACCCCAAAATAAACATTTCTTACCACCCCTATAAAGAAACTTTTCACTGTTCCTGAAAAACACACAGGACATCTGGAACTAATGACAAGACATACCACATGATTGAATAAGATGACACAGTAGCATAAAGACGGCAGATGTCACAAAGTCAATTTATATATACAACTTGATACCAACAGGATCACCAGATTTGCAGAATCAGATGTGTTTGTTATGAAGTTCATGCACTAAATAAATAAATAGAAAGTTTAAAGAAAGAAAAAACAAATTAGAAAATGTACATCAAAATAAACACCAAAAAAAAAGATTAGGGAAAGTATGTAGGAATTAAGAGTGTGCTGTAGACATAGGAACAGATTAACAGATTTCTGAAAAAGAAAGAATTATAGGTAATAGATCTAGATACATTTGGAAATTCAACATATGAAAAAGGTGCCATCTCAAATCCATGAGGAAAAAGAGATCATTCAATAAATAAGGAAGTAGCCCTCCCCACCCCAAAATAACTAAAATTAGCATTGGATTGATATCTCAAGCCATTCACCAATAAAAATGCAAACAAATCAAAGCTTGGAATTTAAAAATGAAACCACAGGGGCACCTGGGTGGCTCAGTCATTAAGGATCTGCCGTCAGTTCAGGTCATGATCCCAGGGTCCTGGGATTGAGCCCCACATCGGGCTCTCTGCCTGATGGGAAGCCTGTTTCTTCCTCCCTCACTCTCCCTGCTTGTGTTCCCTCTCTAGCTATGTTTCTCTCTGTCAAATAAATAAATAAAAATCTTTAAAAAAAAAAATGAAGCCACAAATAGGACTGAAAGGAAACGGTCAAATTCCTTTCAAACTTTGGAATGGAAAGCTTTTTTTAAAACTATGACTTAAGAGCCATCAGTCATTAAAGAAAAAGATAAATCTAACCATATGAATATAAAAACCTTCTGCATGGAAGTAAAAGTCAAAACACCACTGATAATCTGGGAAAACTGTTTCCAATTACTATAATAGACAAAGCAATAATTTCCCTCATATAAGAAGGGTGTCTGGAAATTTTAAAGGAAAAGACCTTTGACCTAACCAGTAAAACTGATAAATAATATAAACAAATAGTCACTGACAGGGAAATACATATGATAATTGTTCAATCTCATGTTAATAAAAGAAACACAAGTTAAAAGTACATTGAGATACTTTCCCCACCCTCCTCCACCTATAAGATTAGCAGAAATTCAGAATTTGATATCCCACTCTGTTGGAAAGACCATGAAGAAATGGATATTCTCATACAATGCTGGAGGGGGCATAAATGTGTACAAAATCTATGTAAATCTATATTTTTAAAACTGCAAGAATTACAAAATTTTAAATGCCTTTGCCACTCTAAGAATATAGAGCAATTCAACGGCCGGAATGTATTCTTCAATTATATGAAATGATATGAAAAAGCTTATTATTATATCTCTCTCTTTTTTTCCCCAATGCTAAAGGGGAAAGCCAATGTATGTAATTAGGTGAACAGTTAAGATATTATCCATCTATACAAATGAATATTATGTAACTTAAAAACAAAAACAAACACAAAACAGTGTGGCTACTCTCTATGAGTTGTTTTGGATAGATATCCAAACTATACTGCTCAGAGAAAACACAAGATGAGGAATGTGTCTAATAGGCCTCCTTTTGTGTTAAAAAGGGAAAATAACACATGTTCATATTTGCAGGTTTCCAGTCCTGTCTCTACCACTTATGTCTGGATGAATCTGGGCAAGTTATATAAATTATGAATCTGGGCTCCAGTGGCACCACCTAAAAATAAAGATAATTGCACCTAAAATGGTATTAGAAGTATTAAATGAGAAAAAATGCACAAAAAGCATTTAGTAAGACATTTGGTTCATAGTGAGTATTCACAGAATAGTAGTTATTAGAAGGGGCTCTGCCTCTCTATATAAACTTTAGGAAATCGTGTAGACAGCCTAGCACCTACTAATATTTCTCATTTATTATAGCTCACCCAGTATATTTATATACATGCATATATATATATATATATATTCAGTATCTCATTAACAAAGAGATCAAAGTGTCTGAGGATTGAAAGAAGATAACATTACAACTCAAACATTAAGAGATACAGACCATTTAGACTTAATCGAAATCAAGTATGTTTAAAAAACAACAACAAAGAAGTAAAATCCAATTTGTATAAAATTTAATTTGTGCAGGTTCTCAGAGAAACAGCCACTGGATAAAGTGAATTCCACCTGGATCTAAGCATCAGTCACCTTCAGTACCTAGGAAGACACCAAAACACAGCATCTAGCAATCAATTTTCCATCTCTCAGTGAAGTCTGAGGAAGTGGGTACAAACCAGTATGGTATTGTAAAGAGAAAGTCAGGTGGGCAGATTCAATTTCCTCCTATGACAGAATGACAGGTCACAGAGATAGGAGAAAAGCAATAGATGTAATCTACATGAGCCACAGCAATGGCTTTTGATGCTGTCCCACATGACAGTCTCATCAACGTGCTCTGAAGCCTGGGTCTAAATCGGAGTTTGAGGGATTGATGAGCCCTCCCTCCCACCTTGAGTCAACCAACCCTAGCAGAGTGCTTGGAGAACTCTTCCATCAATCTACTAGGAGCCTGGAACACGTCAGGGATGGCAGAGAATACAGAGGGAATGGTGGATAGGAGAACTTAATGCAGACCCAGAGACAGTATGAGAGGAACAGAGAAAATATATTTCTAGGATTAGGACATACCTAGGTACAAACATCCAAGGAGATAAGCAGGGCAACATTGTTGGTGGCAAGAAACTTTTCATAGTTCTATCCTGATGGAGGAACAAATAAACACTGCTGTGACATCTGTGATACACAGAAACTGTGGACGAAGGAGAATGTCATGCAGGGTTACTTACTCATTCCTTTTGAATGTGTGTGTTTATGAGTGGAAGAGGGGAGAGAAGTATTAGTTGGGGCTTTTATGTGACAAACCAATGGGTTAGAAAGATGGGAAGGGCAAGGCTTGACCTGGGTGCATCTGTTTTGGAACATAGAGACATAGGAAAGTTTTGTTTTAGAGGTTGGTGGAAGATGCACAATGATTAGGAACTGAAAAAGGGGGAATGCATGTTACATGGAGCCAAAGATTTGAATATGAAGGCAGAAACTAGATGGACTGATTTCTCTTTTGGTAACTCTCCTAGCTCAGATTCTGTACTTACTATAGAAATATGAAAGGGTGGGGAATATGGGTCACACATTAGATTTGATTTTAGTTTGGACCCTAACACAGTAATCCTGTCCTGGGAACCTTCTGGTATAAAGATAGTGATATTGGAAATTATGATCTTGTTCTTAACATGATAAGGTAAATTTTCTCATTAGAAAGTTGTTCATTTGTCATGTCAGTAACCATGTCCTCTTAATTGTGTTGTCAGTTGACTAAAATTTAAAAAAAAAAAAAAAAAACAGAAGAAACAGCAACAGAAAAAAATGATCCCTCGTTCTGAACTCATTCTTGGTTACTGCATCATCATAATAGCTTGATAATTTTAATACTACTCTAAAGCAGGCGATCCTTCTTTTGTTGACTACTGAGGAGGAAATTGTTAATGACATTAATAGGATGATAACGTGACACAGAACTCTGAGTAATGTCTAGTCTCTTTAGTTTTTCTGGAGAAGCAAGTACAGTTGCTAGGAAGAAACAACAGCACCATGATTTTATGGGATGCCCTGACACTCATCCTTGAGGTTGTTATGAAGATTAAATGAGATATCTCTCTCTCTCTCTCTCTCTCTCTCTCTCACACACACACACACACACACACACACACACACATAGGCTAGGCATGTATTAATGGTTTGTAATATTGGGGTTTCTTTTAAGTTTAACTTAAATATTGGCTTACTCTCTTCTTTATATATTGCTGTTTGCTGGCTAAGGAAATAATGATTTTCCTTTTGAAAGACTGGACACAAAGGAAGAACTTGACAAATTAATTCTTGATACTATTGAAATCAGAATCAATTAAGAGTTTTCCTTCTAATAGAATAAGGCTTTCTGATGACTTACAGCAGTGTCTGGAAAATAATGCATGCTTATTCAATATTTGTTGATATTATTAAAAGGGTTGAGGAAAAGATAATTTTTGAGACAGCATGAATAAACAGATGAATAAGTATATGCCATTGACTCCTCTTCACTCATACAAGTTTATTTCGAACAGGCCAAATAAAAACTGACTCCTGACTCTGCTCAGACTGCAGAATTTGGATCATTCCCCCTGCCCCTGATCTTAGAAGCCTGGCTCTGTGGGGAGATGGAATGTATCTGGTGCTGCTTTGGACAGCTCTGATGGACACCCTTCAGAGGGTCAAGACTCTGGTAGTCTGAGGCCAGCATGTTATGTCTGCCCTCTAGAAGCAAACACTTTACCACCATTATTTTTAAAGAGAAGATAAACAGAGGGAGGGGGAAAGAGCTTTTTATAATCGGTAAGCATAAAAACAAAGAGCCTGGTGGTCAGTATTAAGGAGGGCACGTATTGCATGGAGCACTGGGTATGGTGCATAAACAATGAATCTTGGAACACTGAAAAAATAAAATTCAAACAAACAAACAAAAAGACTTGTTTTATTCATAGCCCAAGCTTCCTGTTGCTCTGAGGATTCTAGTATCATTGGTGAATCTGAAGAATTAGTTTTATAGCCAATAGGACATTTTTAGGTTGAACCAAAAGTGCCTAAAATGTGAAATTTGGTATCATTGTATCAACACATTGAAGCCAAAGTTTCCATACTGTAAAGAGATAGCCTCAAGGCTGACAAGTGCAGGGAGAAGATGCTGTGAAAGACATTAGGGTAGCTGAGCCAGGATGGGGATGGGAATAGTGCACATGGGAGTGACTAGGACTATAGAGGGACCAGAGACAATAGATGATGCAGGAGAGCAATGGGAGGAAGGGAGTGTCCGATACCTGCCTGAGCAGTTTTGGAGAATAGGATTCTAGGAAATGGATTAGGCAGGTGTTAAGGTTTATAAAGCCCCTAGTGTTCATAACCATCTCCAAAGCCCAGGGTAGATGGGCACTGAAGAATAAAGGTTATCCATTGTTCCATCAGGGAGATAAGCAGAATGCTCCCCTCAACCTCTTTTCTACAATTGCTATTCTGGAAGCATGACAGCTGTTCAGGAAACCAGTGAGAGATGGGGTGGCCACATGGCTGGACAGTCTAGACTAGAGTGGCTTTACTTTGGCTAAAACAGGAATGGCTGGGGAGTGCTGAATCCCACAGGCAGTTTCCAGTAGACTTTCTTTTTATCTGTCACTCCTCATATGGTTCTGTGGGAGGGTGTGGCTCACCAGGTGATTTCAGACAAAAAGGATAGAATTCCGGTCAGACCCTCTTCTGACTTCCACACTGAACAAAACCAGGACAAAAGCTTTGTCTATAGAAAGCAAGGACCTGGGAGAGACGGCGGCCTATCACCCCTCTTTGATCTGACTCAAACGGGGATAAACCTAAGATGTTGGTCCTTAAACTTTCATACTCCTGCTTTGGCCTCTAATGGGGTCTCCCAACAGCTCTCTTGATCTTCCTCTTGATTTTTTTCTCTGTGTTCAGTGTCTTCTGTCACTTCTCTGCTGGGAAGATGTTTTCCTCTGCATATACTTGGAGTTTGAAAACAGAAAGACAGAAACTCCTTTTCTTCTCAGTTCAGTTAAATGTGTTAGCATGTTTCTTTCTTTCTTTCTTTCTTTCTTTCTTTCTTTCTTTCTTTCTTTCTTTCTTTCTTTCTTTCTTTCTTTCTTTCTTTCTATTTAAGATTATATTTATTTATTTGACGGAGAGAAACACAGCCAGAGAGGGAATACAAGCAGGGGAAATGAGAGAGGGAGAAGCAGGCTTCCCACCTAGCAGGGAGCCCAATGTGGGCTTGAGCCCAGGTCTCCGGGATCATGACCTGAGCCGAAGGCAGTTGCTTAACCAACTGAGCCACCCAAGTGCCCTGTTAGCATGTTTCTTAGCATGAAGTGGTCAAGAAAACAAAGAGTTCCTTTGTTTGGTAATTTCATAGATCCAGCTCTAATTAAAAAATTAAAAAAGCATATTAAAAGTGAGACCCATTTTAACTTCATGTTAAGCTCTGAATCTAAATCATAATTGTCATATGTTGAAAACTTGGTATGAACAATAAAATTAAAGGAACAATAAAATATATAAAAAATCAGCCAGATGAGGGATGCTTTTTGATCTCTTTTCATGTCAAAGCTTTTCAATTCACTTGCTTAAGCATTGATGGAACTGAACTTTTAAAACTGGTAGCATTTTTTGGATATTTCTGGCAAGTTTCAGATTTCTAGCACATTAGGTTGATTCCAAACTATCACATCTTATATCATTTTATACTTTTTTATCTGCTAACTTTAATATTTTCACTTATTTTTTTCAAGGATTTTATTTATTTATTTGTCAGAGAGAAACACAGCTGGAGAGGGAACACAAGCATGGGGAGTGAGAGAGGGAGAAGGAGGCTTCCTGCTCAGCAGAAAACCTGATTTGGGACTCGATCCCAGGACTCCAGGATCATGACCTGAGCCAAAGGCAGGCACGCGACAACTGAGCCAACCAGGCACCCCTAAGCTTAATATATTTAATGCCAAATGTCATCCTCTCTGGACTCTTAAATATTACTCAAAAAATTTTGTGTTTTCCAAAAAAACATTTTTCTTTCTTTCTGTCTTTAATACTCTGAAAACACTGTGGGCAGATCAGATTGATATTTGACAGATGAATCAACTGAGACACAGAGAGATTCAATGACTCTGAGAGCGCCACAGCATGATGATGGCATCTCACAGTTCTCGCCTGGTTTTCTTTATCACTCAGTCATCTGGGTCTATGATTTCTTGATAAGGTGCTCACATAAATCCCCTTGCCACCTTCAAGATTGTTCAGATCAACTCCACTGTTTCCAGTTTTGGACCCAGGTTGGTGGTTCTTCTTTTTGAAAATATAGCAGGTGGTGTAGCATCACATGGGTGCATCCCAAAGCCTGCAGTAGCCCCCCCATTGGCCAGTGGCAGGGCTGAGACTTTCTCCCAAGTTTCTGTGAATGACTTAGTGCTTTTTCATATAGTGCCAGGATTTTATGATCTTAACAGTTTTGTGTGGTGCAATTCAATTAAAGGTCTTAATATTTAAAATATATACCATTTGACTCAGCAATTTGATTTCTAGGAATTTACCTTAAGGAAATAATACAGATAATGAGTCAAATATATATGTACCCCTCCCAAAAAGGTACTTTGACCAGGATATTTTTGATAAAAAATAATTGGAAATTAACTAACGGTCCATCACAGGAAATTGGTTGGTTGAATTTTGGTCAGTCCATACAACATAATGTGGCACAGTTCTTTAACATGGTCTGTAGAGTTTAGTTTATCTATGGGGAAAGATCTCCATAAGCTTTTGTAAAATGGGGGGAAAAAGCCATTAACCATGATATAATTAGAATATATAAAATTTGCAAGTATTAATGATACTTATATCTAGGTGACAGAATCATGAGTGATTTAAATGTTCTTCCAGTAATTTTTAGAATGTCATTTACAGTCAACATTATGGTCTTCATGATCATGGAGAAGGGCAAGAAATGAGGCAAAATGTTTTTTGTTTGTTTTTTGTTTTACTTTGAACAGCTGCATGGTGTATTTCCAATTCTCTTAACAGAAGTGGTGTGAAAAAAGGATATTTGGTATTCTTAAAATGTTAAAGAGTAAGGCTACTTGTTTGATGCCTGTGTAGACAAAGACCCATTTACTCTGTTCTATCCATGAGACTTGGGATGTGGTACCCAACATAAGTGCCACATTGTGATAATGAGGCTGCTTATATATAAAGACATTACCTAGCAAAAATTCAAAATGACTTTTCCCCTGACATGACTAATGTTATTGCTGTTAATTAAGTGACATGTTTGGAGGGATAGAATAATTGTGAAATATTTTCAGTACATTTTTGTCTTTGAAGAGGAATGAGTTCCCATAATAGTGCATATTTATAGAATGAATAGTACATAAAACAAATTAGAGGATGAAACACCACATTCCAAGCACTATTTTCATCTTTAATAAGGCAGTTTCAACCCCCTGGAAAATATTTATACCTGAGGCATTACTCTTAGAAATGTGGACTTGAGAGATTAACAGCAAGGTAGTCTCTGGGATAGATTAGGAATAGCACACAAGTTTGGAGAAAGACATTCCTAAATTCTCTCAGGGATTGGAAGTAATAGCAGTAAGTTCTTAAATAATATAGCACTGTTTTTTCTTAAAAGTTATACTTAGTGGGCGCCTGGGTGGCTCGGTTGGCTAAGTGACTGCCTTCGGCTCAGGTCATGGTCCCAGAGTCCCAGGATCAAGTGCTGCATCAGGTTCCCTGCTTGGCAGGAAGCCTGCTTCTCCCTATCTCACTCCCCCTGCTTGTGTTCCCTCTCTAGCTGTGTTTCTCTCTGTCAAATAAATAAATAAAATCTATCACTAGAAAGAAGAATCATCTCAAGGTGACTAAACTAGTCTGCTGAATCTAACTGAAGACCCAGTCTAATGATATTTATCTTATTGACTGTTATCTTGCTGACAAAGGAAATCACATCTGATATCTTTTCTTCTTAAAGGAGAGATGACAAGACTTCTAAAGAGTCCATTATAAGCAATTAAACCATGTGTTGGGAAGGATCCTGAGGTCAATTTTAGTCTCTGTGGGGAAAATAGTGATATCTGTCATAGTTAAGTGTGGGAGAGCAGCAATGCCCATATGAATATCCCTCAGCTCAGATCAAAGAAAACTCATTTTATAAATAATAGCTTTATGGGGTTAGAGGAATTTGGGACATGTCATATAAGTTTTTGAATGTTCCAGGCATAAGCTCTTGACTTCATTGACCTCATCTTCTCTTTGACTAAAATCCTCATTTATGGAACTTTAAGGACAGTGAAAAGTCCAATAGCTTTGGATAAATCTGGATCAATTTAATATGGGGCTTGAGGCTTTGAAGTTCCGTGGAAGCCCAAGAAACTCTGTAACCCAGTTCTCTGAATAAAGCTTGAAACTAGAGCCTTCTTGGGCTAAATGTAGAGTTCCCCAGAGGCAATGGAACTGGTTTCTTTTTTTTTTTTTCTTTTTTTTCCTTAAAGATTTTATTTATGTATTGAAACAGAGAGAGAGAGATCACAAGTAGGCAGAGAGGCAGGCAGAGAGAGAGGAGGAAGCAGGCTCCCTGCTGAGTAGAGAGCCCAATGCGGCCTTGATCCCAGGACCCCGAGATCATGACCTGAACGTAAGGCAGAGGCTTTAACCCACTGAGCCACCCAGGTGCCCTGGAACTGATTCCTTAAGGCCTCTCTCAAAGATAAGCTGATGACTTTGTTGGTGCTTTAATATTAGTAAACATAATGTACCACATTATGTCATCTAATCCTCATGGCACTCTTAGATGACTGAGATGGACTTCCTGTCATATAGAGGAGTGGAAGCCTGGAGAAATGAATATGCGGTCGCATAGGTGGTCAATCAGAGAAGCCAGATGCAAACTCACGTTTTTTCCCCATTCCCTATTCTGACACTGATCAGAAAGAAGACAAAATAAGTTGTTCCCAATATTTAAAGAGTAGTAATACTTTATTTACGTGACTCTCAAAGTCACAGTGTTTTCAGAGTGCTGAGCAGAATTTCATATACCAACTAGCGTGTGTGTGTAGGTGTATGTATGTGAGAGAGAGAGTCCAAGTCAGCACATAAGCACTCCCATATTTGAACGGAGGTGAGTGGGAGGATAAAGGTAGCAAATAAGAGCTACTGCCCCAGCCATAAAAAGTAGGCATGCCTTTGACATAACCCCGTAGGTCTATTCAGAAAGAACAGAATTACTGGCTCCATTTAAAACCTGGGAAGAGGACATTTATTATTGATAATTTTTAAAAAAATAGATAGTAAAGGAAAGACTGATATGTTAGTAGATAATTTAAACCATTTTTGGAGAAAGCATGGTGTGCTCTAATAAGATAGGAAAAGAAGGTAACCAAATACTTTTCACACAGTAGATGCCCAAATTTGTTTTATTTTTTGTTTTTTGAACTGCATGTTTTGCTGTGTAAGGCAAAGGACATCACTTTGCAAAATATTTGCATTTATGGGTATGCAAGTGTTGCTTTTGCAAAGAAAATCAAATGCTAAATGCATGCTGAATGCTGATTAGTAAAGATATTCACGATTTTATGAAGGAAATACCCACCTGAAATACATCCCGTTCTAAAAAAAACACACATGTTAAAATCATTTCATTGTCTACTGATTACAAAAGTCAGCCAGTTTGGGCTTGAAATGTGGAAAGGGCAAAACCCTAGGTCTTTCCCTCCCTTATGTGGGGCTGTTCCCCCACTACCCTGCAAACTGAGGTGCCTCCTGTCCTAGGATCCCCTCAGATTCTTCATAGCCTTCCAGCACTGGGCATAATATTTCCTGAATATCTACCCCACAAGGCTATGAACTCCTTGAAGACAGGAACTATTTCTTGCTCATCTTTTTTTTTTCTTCAGCTTTAGAAAAAGAGGAAAGTATGTATACATGTGTATATAAAATAATAAATATTTTTCTATATATATAGAATATAGAGAATCAGTTTTGTCACCTGTGTAAAGAGATCAAGCATCTTTGCTCTATATCAAAGGGCCGCAGTAGGCTGTGCCCATGGCTTGATCTAGCCTCTAATGAAGGATCTCTGGTATTGGGGAATGGGGTGTGCATGCTAATTACAAAACAGTCAAGTTATTGGAATGGCACCCTGTGGTAGGGCAGGTGGTGAGGAGGGAACATCCTTCTCAGGCAGAATCAGCAGTCAGGAGGAAGACAGCTATGATGTAGTAAAATAAATTGTTATATCCCCATCACTCAATTGTAGTTATCATTTAACCTAGACTTTTGGAAGTTTTGGCTAACCTCTGAATCTTGGCTAACTCTGAACCCACAGCATGTTTGGATGTTATGCCCCAGTTACAAATGCTCCTGGTGCTGGCTTGAGCATTCCACTGCCCATCCTCTGATTTCTTTTACATTTGTAAATATTTTTTTTCCAAAGCTTCCTAAAAGAACTCACTGTACAAATGTTTAGAAGAAAACTGGACCCAGTTCTGGGCAGATTTCATACTTATTCTGCTTACTATTTCTGCTTAATTGCCAAAACACCTAGTGGTATAGAACCACAGCCGTTTTATTTGGCCCACAGTTTTGAAAGGAAAGGGTTTGGAAAGGGCTTAACTAGGCATTTCCATTTTGGATTTCTCCTGAGGTCCTAGACAGTTACCATCTGGCACTATAACCATCTGAAGGCTGGATACCCAAGATGCCTCTTTCCTATAATCGGTGGCATATACATCTGTCAGCTGGGAGTTCAGCCAGACTGTCCACCAGAGCACCAACATGGTCCCTCCAGGGCACCCACTGGTGTTAGGGTCCTTGGACTTTGTAAACTGTGGCTGATTTCCATCCACTAAAGCAGGCAGCCCAAGGGGGCCAGGCAGAAGCTGCATTGCCTTTTATGACTTAGGCTTGCACATAGTGCAGAGTCCCTTCTGCCATATCTATTGGTCACAGCTGTCATAAGGTACCCAGGGGGACCCTATCTGTGGGAAAACTTTTTCTTTTTAAGTAGGACCCATATTTTAAAACTATCACAATCTCCCTTGATCTGTTATCCCTACTATTTTGTTGTTGTTGTAACAGCTTTTTTACTGCCTTTTTTTTTTTTTTTGGTTTCTCCATATTTTTCTGAAGCCTCCCCTAAATAAATACCTAAAGGAGTAACTCTATTAACACTTTCCTTAACAAATGTAAATGAGGTGTCCATCAGGATTTTGCAAGAAACCCACCACATGCAATTAAATAATTGAACAAACTTGCAAGCTCCTGTCAGATTATCACTGATCATGGACTCAGTGAAGAGCATTTTTTCCCAGTCCCGCATCATAAACTCTGCAATCTCAAATTGTTTCCATCTCCTGAGTCCGTGATACGATTCTTTTTTCCTGAATTTGTCCAGAATAGCACTGCCATATTCTAGAATAGTGACAAAGAAGCACAGTACAGACTTCACTGAGAGTTGCACCATCTGGATCAGGGGCTTAGAAATATATCCTAGTGAAATTTCATGAAATGGGCCATTGGAAAAAGATGTGTATTGTTAATCTTTGAGGAAACAATAGAATGGAAATAAAGATGGCATATTTTTTCAGCGTAATGAACCTCGACAGTTTCCATTGTAGCTGCCGGAGCTGGTTTGATTGCCAGTTGTTAAATGAGCCTGCATCCCGAAAAGTGGGAGTAGATCACTCAGAGAAGCAGACAGATGATGTTTGCTTTAAAGAGAGAGATTAAACTGTTGCAAATATTGTTTAGGACAGGTGCACCAAGACCAGTGTTCTGCCACTTCCCCAGACAGCAGGGTGAATCTGTCCCTTTCTCCCCATTCTTGTTTGTAGAAGAGTTTTCCAGAGTAGGGTGGTTTCCAAAGAGAGCCCTCCTCCACAAGTATAAAGATGATGATAACAAATGGAATACTTGGGAGTCACTGGGGAAGTTGCTGAGAAGCTGTGCCATGTCTCCCCTGCCTCCTCCCTGATTTTTGGATTTGCCTTGACTCTACTGCTTGTTTCTGGAGAATGTTCTGGTCCCTTGCCCAGAAGAAATTAAATGTCCCCAAATGCCTTAAGCAAGTCACTCAGACTCTTAAGATATATATGTCTTCACCCACAGAAAAAAGAAGTTACAAGGACTCTCCAGGTTCTTAGCCATATAAAACCTACTACACAGCACAGTTAGAAAAGAGATAAAGGATAAGTACCCCCGAAGAGCTCGCTCTTCCTGCCTATGTCCATTTTGCCACATTAGAATCATAGATGGGTTAGAAATGAGGAATTCAAACTTTTTACTTTTTGCCTTGTGTCCAGACAAAATCCTACATAACAACTTAAAGAGTTTCTCTAACAGGGGACAGGAGACTGTTCAAACCCATTCATGCCCCCAGGCATCTGTGCCTCAGCAACCAAGGTCCAGGACCTGTCTTCCAAAAGCTCCAAAGAAAATGCTCTCATAGTTTTATCAGTGGAGCAATTCCATAGCAGCTGCACTTTTTACTGAATGCACATTTTCTTTCAGACACTTTGTATAATGTCCAGTCCTTATGACCCACCTGATAACCAATGGTATTACAGTTATTGGTACCGTTTTATTTAAAAAAATTTTTTTATTATATGAATATGGTAGAATACTATTCAGCCTTTAAAAAGGAAATTTCCTAGTGTGTATGACAACATGGATGAACCTTCAGGACCTTATGCTAAGTGAAATATGCCACCACAGAAAGACAAAACCTACATAAGTTCCCTTATATGAGGAATCCAAAATAGATTCATTGATTCAGAGAGTAGAATGGTGGTTTTCAAGAGCTGGTGGTGAGCCTGAAATGGGCAGTTGTTTATCAAAGGGCATAAAGTTTCAGTTAAATAAGGTAAGTTCTAGAGATCTTTTGTAAAACCTTGTACTTATAGTCAAAAATCTTGTATGCTGGGGCGCCTGGGTGGCTCAGTTGGTTGGACGACTGCCTTCGGCTCAGGTCATGATCCTGGAGACTCGGGATCGAGTCCTGCGTGGGGCTCCCTGCTCAGCAGGAAGCCTGCTTCTCCCTCTCTCACTCCCCCTGTTTGTGTTCCCTCTCTGGCTGTGTTTCTCTCTGTCAAATAAATAAAATCTTAAAAAAAAAAAAATCTTGTATGCTGAGAGGTTAGACCTCATGGAAGTGTTCTTATGCAATAAAATAAAATTAAAAAGAAAGTGCTAATTTGCTCATGGTAGGAGGTATAGTAGGGATTTAAGTCTAGATCCTTCTGGCTTTGAAGTATCAACCCCTGAACTCTGGGGACAAATGAAGGGAAGAAACTTGTCAGTCATCTGACAGTGCTAAAAGCATAGGACTGCCAGCCGATGGCCTGCCTCCAGTCCAGATGCCACCACTCCCAGCTGTGTGAGGCAGATAAGCCACTTCACCTCTGGTTTTGTTTCAATTTTTAATCCTTTAGATTTACTTCCATTTATGTATTTAATGAAACAATGTTTTAATGTTGTGTGTAATTTTTTGAAGCTTTATTAGAGAGAGAATATGTGTGTGTGAGAGAGTGGGGAGGAAGGAGAAGGCGCAGGGGCAGAGGCAGAGGGAGAGAGAATCTCAAGCAGACTATGCCCTGAGCACAGAGCCCTATACAGGGTCAGTCTCACAACCCTGAGATCATTACCTGAGGTGAAATTCAGAGTCGACTGCTCGACTGACGAGCCACCAGGTGCCTCTTACTGTTGTATGTTTTAAATACAACTACATTTTTAATAATTTTGATAGAGAAGTTGCATACCATAAATTTCACCCTTTGAAAGTATACAGATGTGTGTTTTTTTAGTATATTCAGAATTGTGCAACCACAACTGCTGTCCAGTTTTATAACATTTCATCCATGTAAAAGGAACTCCATAGCAGCAGCTAGTCACATCTTATTCTTCCCTTCCCCCAACCTCTGACAGTCACTAATCTATTTTCTGTAGATTAGTCTCTAACCTTTGCCTTTTCTGAGCATATCATATAAATGGAATCATTCACTATGTGGCCTTTTATGTTGAGCTTCTCTCACTTAAAATATTGTACTTCTTCACCTCTATTTCCCATCTGTAGCATGGGAATAAAGACAACTACCTTGAAAGATTGTTGTAGAGATCATTTACAAAAAAAGACATTAGCATAATAATCAGGAAATGATAAGTCTGAGAAACAATAGTTCATTAGTCAGGACAATAATAATAGGTTAATAAGAATAAGGATTATGAGAAAGGCTAGTAACAAGGCCTGGGTATTAAATGCAATGGGGGCCCTGGGGGGAGGTGCTATAAGCCTACACTATCCAACACAGTAGCCTCTAGATACATGTAACTATTCAAATTAAAAATTTTAAATGAAATCAGAGGCACCTGGGTGGCTCAGTCACTTGAGCAGCCAACCCTGGATTTCAGCTCAAGTCATGATCTCTTGTCCCTCTCCCTCTGCTCCTCTCCCCACTCAGGCACATGTGCTTGAGCACACTCTCTCTCAAATAAATAAATAAATAAAATTGAAAATCAATTTTAAATGAAATCAATTTTAAAAATTTATCCTGCGGTCACATTAACTACATATCAACGTGTGTTCCATGCTCACATGTGTCTTGTGGCTACTCTATTGGACAGCACAGAATAGAACATTTCAACTAGAAGACTGTACTCAAGGTCAAATCTGAAGGGTAAGGGACAGCCACAAGTGAGAGCATGAGCAGTCATGCAATCCTTAGTTTGTAACAGAGACATTTTCCTTATTCTCATCTTATGCCACCGATGTAAGTGTGCCAACGAGGATTTGGGAGGCCTTTATGGTTGTGTGTTGTGCCACCTCTGTGAAGCATATACATTCCTTTGTGAGCTGGGCTCTATTTTATGACTGAAAAAGGGGCTACCTTGAGTCAATGTAGTTAATAGTGGTTTAAGCAGGATTTTAAAGAAAAGAGGGAGGTCAGATTCAGCAAATTAACAAAAAATACGCAGTTAAATTTTGAATTTCATGTAAACTATAATTTTTAGTATGCACCATGCAATATTTGGTACATACTAAAATATTTATTTGCTTTTTATCTGAATCTCAGATTTAACTGGGAGGCCTGTATTTTATGTGATGACCTTAAAAGCAAATGGAAGATTTGCTGGTAAGGAAAAATACATCTTGGGAGGTAGGAAGGAAGGGGCAATGACAATGAAAAAGAAGATACATTTAACTTAATTGATATAAATGAATTAGGTTAGCACAATTCCGGGCAGACTTGGTTACAATCAGAGCCAGAAAACTCAGTCCAGCCAATTGAGTGCACAGTATATGATCCCATACACTGTGAAACTGGGATTAAGAAGATAGCGTAATTGCCCCAGAGTAACTTGCTCTCTTGTGGAAGAATCAGATATGCAAATTGACCTTAGAAAATGTTAGAAGCAAAATCTAAAATAATGTGTAGTACTGATACAGAGGAGAGAGTCATTAGTTCTGCCTGTGAGTTCAGAGAGAACTCTTGTAGGGAAAGCAATGCCTCAGTTAGATTCTGAGGAATGAAAACAAGAAAGCACAGAGCAGTTTATGAACAATTACTGGTGTAATTGTGAGGTTGGCCAGTGTTCAGCTGTGATAGGAATCTGGGATACATATAGGCGGGAAGGTAACTTGAGATCTGCTTAAAAGATGGTCTGGAATCAGGTCTTTAGGGCTACCATGTGGAGGTTATGGGGAGGCAGTCGGATGGGGAAGAAACAAGATCTAATCTGTAATTTAGGAAATGATAATAGACATTTAAATGACAATAGATTTTAAAATACAATAGAAAAGAAGGCAAAATTTGGTAAATAGTTTCCTTGGTTTTTCTTTTAAAAGATCTCATCTGGGGCCAGTTCAAGGGTCATTCGGAAGGGAAATGATCAAGAGTAGCAGAGAAGAGCATGGCCCTGAAGTCAGATGGTGCTGGGACAGAACCCTGGCTCTTCTGCCCTGAGGATGTCAGTTAACATCAGTCTGCATCTGAAAGCTGGGGGTAGAAGGGCACACCTCCTCAGGATTTAGAAGTTTTTTGGTTTTTTTTTTTTACACTAATTTAATTTTATTTTTTCAGTGTCCTAAGATTCATTGCCCATGCCCCACACTCAGTGCTCCATGCAATAGGTGCCCTCAGTACCTACCACCAGGATCTCCCATCCCCTCACCCCCTCCCTTTAAGTCCCTCAGTTTTTTTCTGTGTCCAAAGTCTCTCATGTTTCGTTTCTGTCCCTGAATTACCCTACTTCCCATTTCCTTTCCTTTTCCTACTGTCCTCTATATTACCCCTTATGTACCACAAGTAAGTGAAACCATGTGATACCTGACTTTTTCTACTTGGCTTATTTCACTCAGCATAATCTCTTCCAATCCAGTCCATGTTGCTACAAAAGTTGGGTATCCATCCTTTCTGATGGAGGCATAGTATTCCATTGTATATATGTACCACATCTTCTTTATCCTTTCATCTGTTGAAGGGCACCTTGACGATTGTGGCCATTGCTGCTATGAACATTGCGGTACGTATGGCCCTTCTTTTCACTATATCTGTGTCTTTGGGGTAAATACCCAGTAGTGCAGTCGCAGGGTCATAGGGTAGCTCTATTTTTAATTTTTTAAGGAATCTCCAAACTATTTCCCAAGCGTCTGCACCAACTTACGTTCCCACCAACAGTGTAAGAGGGTTCCCCTTTCTCCACAGCCTCTCCAACACTTGTTGTTTCCTGACTTGTTAATTTTGGCCATTCTGACTGTTGTAAGGTAGTATCTCAGTGTGGTTTGATTTGAATTTCCCTGATAGCTAGTGATGATGAACATTTTTTCATGTGTCTGCTAGCCATTTGTATGTCTTCCATGGAGAAGTGCCTCTTCATGTCTCCTGCTCATTTTTTGATGTGTTCATCTTCTTTTTGGATGTTGAGTTTGAGTAGTTCTTTATAGATCTTGGATATCAGCCCTTTGTCTGTAGTGTCATTTGCAAATATCCTCTCCCATTTCGTGGGTTGCCTCTTTGCTTTGTTGCCTGTTTCCTTTGCTGTGCGGAGCTTTTTAATTTGATGAAATCCCAAAAGTTCATTTTTGCTTTTGTTTCCTTTGCCTTTGGAGATGTGTCTTGAAAGAAGTTGCTGTGGCCGATGTCAAAGAGGTTACTGCCTATGTTCTCCTCCAGGATTTTGATGGATTCCTGCCTCATATCGAGGTCTTTCATCCATTTCAAGTTTGTCTTTGTGTGTGGTATAAGAGAATGGTCTAGTTTCATTCTAGATGTCCAATTTTCCCAGCACCATTTATTGAAGAGACTGTCTTTTTTCCACTGGATATTTTTTCCTGCTTTGTCGAAGATAATTTGACCATAGATTTGTGGGTCCATATCTGGACTCTCTACTCTGTTCCATTGGTCTATTTGTCTGTTTTTGTGCCAGTACCATGCTGTGATATGGATATCAAATTCTTATTAGCATACAGTACCTCACAGTGCTCAAAACAATAACAAATTGTTGCAATTTTTCATAGAAATAATGTAATTTTATTTTACATGTTTACCTGTAGCTCTTTTGCCTAACCCACTAATTCAGGATCTCTAGACCCCTTGGAAATTCCAGACTCACAGCTGTTTCTAGAAGTCGGGGGCCTGGGCACACATGTTCCCATCTGGAGTCCTCAGTGCCAGACAGTCCTTCTTCCCAAGCAGTAGGTTCTGGAATGCCCTTTCTTTGACATCATGGAGACTTTCTGGCTCCCACTGAGGGCACTACTGTAGTCTTCACTCCCTAAAGCCTACACCATTATCTTTTTAATTGTCCTGTCCTTAGTGTGTTCCTGAGTGTAATGAAGTTGCTCTTTCCGAATTTTTTCCCCTTTTCTGTTCTATATGTTCATTAGAGAGTTTGGCAGGGAGAGGGGGAAAGCCATCTTCAATTGTCACTCCCCACCAAAGACCAAGGCTGAACTGGATTTTGACTTGTTGCTTCAACCTGACATGTCCCAAGAGGCTCTTGGGTAGTTTGTTATAAGGAGAGATTCTTGTTATAAGGAGAGATTCTTCCCCTGTTGTACCCTCCTCCTTGTTCTGCCCAAACTATAAAATGGAGTAGGAATTATGAATAAAATAAGATTTTTCTTTGTAAGTTGATGCTGCCCATTTGAATTACTATAGTGATGCTCTGAGTATTACCACAAAGGGCATGTGGGGATAGAGGGAGCCTTGAATAAAGTCTTTACAATCTGATTTAAACCTTCATACTGCCTTCCTAAGACATGAAATCATAAAATATTCATGACAAGGTGAAGTTAACACCAAGTCTGAATATGAACAGGGTTGCTCTGTTTCCCTCCCTCATCTAGGCAGGGATGGTTTCCTCTGCCTTAGAGAGCCAACAGATTCAGTGTGCCTTCCATCCAGCTGACCAGTAAATCACAGGCATAGGTGGCTCATCATTTTTCTCTTACAGCCTGTTTACCAGGTCAGCCCAGCACATGGCCTTTCACATTGTATTCCTTGTTACCAGGCCTGAATGTGCCATCTGTTGAGTTCTCGGACCCTAGCCTCACAGTTTTGTGGTAGATCAGAAGTTAATACAGAGAGTCCCACATCCTGAGCAAGGATAAACAGAGCCCCTACAGGGGAGACACCTGACAAGTTTACCAATCACAACAGCTCTCATGAGCACAGGCTGTGGACCGAAGCCCTTACTAAATAGAAAACTTGATGAAAACTCCTTATAGAAAATCTGACTCATTAGTAATAATGTAATAATTTTCTCAGATATATATGTATATATGGTATTATGGGAAATATTGGTCACAGTTACTTTAGTAGTAAAGAGAGTTTGTAAAGAGCACAAGTTTACAAGGTTTGTAAATTTTTAAGGGACTTCTAGGATCTCATGGGGTTTTCACTGACACAATTCTTTAGTCGTGGGAACATCTCTATTTTCAGGTCAAATGTGGTGTTTTACATTTTATTACTGCAGCTTTGAGCAACTTTGAGTCTGATGATGAATCTACTTCTGTTTTCTGAATTCTGATGTATTATGTAATCTCAAGAGGGGAAAAATGGTTGGTGCATGTTTTCTATGGTTTGTAAACACACATAGATTCAAGCAAATAATAGCAACAGGGATTTAGGTGAATCCTATTCTGCTCAATAGATCGTTCATATTTTAAATGTGAAAGCTTGGTGTTTATCCTCTAGAAAAGCAAGCAATTAACTTTCACTGCAAAATGCTACACCTGCACATTTGTGGATACATTTACATTTTTGGATATTAGCAAAATTGCAGGGGATAACAAATAGATCCAAAAATCCATTTGAACAATGACAACCAGGGCTGGCTTGAGTAATAAAGCAGCAGAGGTGAGTAGACAGGAAGAGAGGGAAGTCAAAGGCCACTGCTCAGTCCATGCCTTTGCCTCTTTCTGAAGATCTCCTGAGGAAACCAAAGACTGGAGGGGTCTCCATTGGAGCTCTGGCTCCTGAGGAAGAGTGATGTGCAGAAAAACGCCCTTCCGCAGAAGTATCACAATAGCTTTGATTTTTCCCAGCTCAGAAATAGAGAGATAGTCTCATCATTTTTTTGTTTATTGAAAATTTCATTTGTTGCATGCATTTTTTTCCTAAACAGACCTGTGTTCAACTAGTTCTATTTCTAAGAGAAGTAGGTATTTTTTTAAGGTTTTATTTATTTGAGAGAGAGAGAGAGAGAGAGAGTTCACAGGAGAGAATACCAGTGGGGGGCAGAGGAAGAGGGAGATGGAGAAGCAGACTCCCTGCTGAACATGGAGCCTGATGTGGGGTTTGATCCCAGGGCCCTGAGATCATGACCTGGGCCAAAGGCAGGCACTGAACTAGCCAGGCACCCCAAGAAGTAGTTTATGTATCATTGATTTTAACAGCAATAAAGATACATCAAAGGTATGTGTGTGACCTTTAAACACATAGGATCATAAATGTTTGACTTGGTTAGGACTTCTTTTTTTTTTTGAGAGTGAGAGAGGGAGAAGCAGGCCTCCCGCCAGCAATGTGAGGCTTGATGCTGGGACTCCGCGATCATGACCTGAGCCAAAGGCAGACACTTAATGACTGAGCCACCCAGGTGCTCCTGTTCAGGACTTTAAATAGCATCTCAGATACTAACATTTTCAGATGAAGAAACTAAGATTGAGACAATTGAGATAATTTGTCCAAAATTTGTTATCCTGTCTATGAAAGAAGAGTAAATAGACCAGGTCATGAAAACCACCATCACATGCCCTTCAGTCTACACACGGATGTGCTTCTCATATACGTATGCTACATCTTTGATGCCATATAGGTATGAACTCAAGCCATAGTGAATCCCTGTATCAAATGCAACACCCCACCATGCACAATACGACCTCCCTGCAGTCAATACATCTGTTCAGTAGAAGACCTGAGTTTGCTTGCCAGTTGAAGCTGCAGATTGCAATGCATGCATTTGAAAAAATCTATAAAATGGAATTTATTATAAAGCATATGCAGTGAATCTGTTACTACTTCAAATACAGTAAAACTTAAGTATACATGCATATGTATGTGTGTATGTGTACATATATGTATATATATGCATATATTGATATAGATGTTTCTTTACTTTCCTAAATCCAGGCACATTTAATAACTTAAGCAGTATAACTCATCATGAGTCTTCACGGATCTGCCTCATCAGGTGGGGAAGATTTCAAATGGATAGAAGCAGTTTGCATAAAATAAATAAACAATTTATTTGAACATTTGAGAGAGATTTCCTTTCTTTTTCTTTTTTTTCTTAAGATTTTCTTTATTTATTTGATGGAGAGAAACACAGCCAGAGAGGGAACACAAGCAGGAGGAGTGAGAGAGGGAGAAGTAGGCTTCCCGCCGAGCAGGGAGCTCGATGTGGGGCTTGATCCTGGAACTCTGGGATCATGACCTGAGCTGAAGGCAGACGCTTAACCACTGAGCCACCCAGACAACCCAGAGAGTTCCTTTCTTATAATCGGTACTGAAAGAGACAGTGTGAGTGTGTACTAAAGTTCCAGATGGGAGAGAGTGTCTCCCCCATTTCAGAGTGTCCACCAGAATGGAACTAAAATCCCAGTGGATTAAAATTGGCTTCTGTCCATTTTTCTCTTCTTGGCATTGCTCTGTTTTTTTTCGCTACTTCCTTTGTTTCCTGTGTCTTTGGTGTAGGACGAGGTGTTAACATTTTAGGATTGTGCTTATCTAAGATGATTTTTTAAAAAATTTTTAGCATTTGCATTGCCATGTACCGCATTCAGGTTGTGACCATGGAGTTGGGTTAGGACCTTTCCTTTATAGCCTGTTTTTATACTCAAAAGCAGATTATTTCTCATGTCCCAACACTTACCATAGCTTTTCAGATTTAGGCAAGTGGTCTTCTGTCCTTAGTTCCAGCCAGTGCCTGGGCATTTTCAAGGTGAATTCCTGCAGGATAATATATTTACAAAGGAACCGCAAGATGTGTGTGCTCGAAAAATGGGGGTACAGGCAATGACATTTAGACAACTCACAGTTGAACAGAACTTTAAAGTCTGCCAAGTAAATATCTCCTTCCTGTAAGACATGTTATTACTCCCACTTTACAGATGAGGAGAATTGAGAAGTCAAGAAATTCTCTTAACTGGTATAAATAGGACTCACGGCCAGTTGTTCTCTCTATACTGAGTGTCCTCTCCGGGACAAGAGTTGTGTGTCTCCCAACAGTACCTGTGGCTTTCTTTGTGATAGGACTTTTTGAATTGTAATCAGTGCCTAGGCATCACCTGTGGATTTTGTTAAAATCAGTTCTGATTCTGATGCAAGTCTGGGATTCTCCACTTTAACAGGCTTTCATTCCTTGCTGCCTACAATTCCACACTACGTACCAGCTCTCTGACTCCGGGGCCACCAGCACAGCTCGACTAGTAATGCCCTCAGTAGTAGTCATCTGCCGGCGTAGAGGTGTTGTGTGGCACATTTACCCCAGCCTCATAATTCTTTCCTGCATTCACTTCTTCAACATATCAACTGCCTCTCTCAGAAAATACATATATAGGCTTGAATGCATATATTTTTACACATACATCTTAAATCTTCAGATGAATATATCTTAATTTGTAATGGATATCAATGGACAGAAATTGTTCTCTTCAAGTATTCATTTTAAGAAGTAGCATGCAGGGCACCTGGGTGGCTCAGTTGGTTAAGCGACTGCTTTCGGCTCAGGTCATGATCCCGGAGACCAGGGATCAAGCCCCGCATCGGGCTTTCTGCTTGGCAGGAAGCCTGCTTCTCCCTCTCTCATTTCCCCTGCTTGTGTTCCCTCTCTGGCTGTGTTTCTCTCTGTCAAATAAATAAATAAAATCTTAAAAAAAAATAAAAAGATTTGAAAAAGTAGCACTGCAGAGGGGCGCCTGGTTGGCTCAGTCGGTTAAGTGTCTGTCTTCTGCTCAGGTCACGATCCTGGGGTCCTGTAATCATGGAGTCCCGAGTCCCTGTGGTCTCCCTGCACAGCAAGAGGTCTGCTTCTCCCCTTCCCTCTGCCCTTCTGCTCATCCTCTCTCTCTCTCTCTCTCTCTCTCTCTCTCTCTCTCTCTCTTTCTCATAAACTCTTTTTAAAAGATTTAAAAAATTTAAGAAAAATAAAATCCTTTGCAGAAATCTGCCTAGTTAAGTGGCAAGCACTTAGTTAAGTGTTCTACAAAATTCTTGCAGCCCATGTGACTGAAAACCAGAAATACAAAGAAAATTAAAAGTGCCCACTGACTCTTTACACTGAGTGCTTTTGCTCAGTTGATGCACCCAAACTGGGGTTTGGTCTGTTCTGAGAGCCCAACCTCCCAGGCTCTGCTCTTAGTGGTTGGGTCGTAAGCTCTATGCCTCTATGGAGCCTTTTACTTAAGTGGTGTGTATGCATTCCAGAGTTCCAACCAACAACCTCCACTTCTCCCTCATACTTATTACCAGTTATGAACTGCTGGCTAATTGGCCAAATCTTCACTGAAATCATGATTTATTGGGCCTCCTAACATTTTAAAATTATTTTTGAACTTTTAGTTTCTAAAATTTAAGATGCGAGCAATTTCACATGAGAATCCAGATTTCTAGTGACTTTTGAAAACTTGAGGACTCATCATGGGGTCTGAGTTGCGGTCACAGCGACAGGGACTAAAGAGACTGGGGATGTACCCTCCAGTACCCTGCCAAGTAAATATCTCCTTCAGGGCCCATCCTCTGGTCTTCCCACTATTCTGTGGCATCTGCACCGAGTTTGTGACTTTGAGGCAGAACAGCCTTCATAGAGTTTTGAGACCATGTGAGTGTTCCCGCATGAAGTCCAGCATAGCTGATGACTTTCAGGGGAGCAGAGGGTCCCCAGACTGGTAGATTCTGAATGCACAGGTTTCTGGCTTCCTATCTCAGACATCTATGCCAGAGAACTGCAGATTTAAATTTAAGTTCTCTGGAAGGAAGAGTTTAGTAAGAGAGATTATGTTTAGCTGCAGGTGGCTGGAAATCCAAAATAATAGTGATTTTAAACAATAGAGCAGTGTATTTTTGACTGTCATCAAAGTTTGGTTGGGGGCACTGTTGGTATCTGGGTCCCACAACCATCAGAGAACAAGGATTCTCAACAGGAGGCTTTTGCTTTAGGAGCTGAGATGTACTCCAGGTCCAGCCTCTCCATCCACACCCTAGTGGGAAAGGGAGAGAAAGGCAAGAAGAAGGCATGTCTTCTCTTTTAAAAGAAACCTTGCAGAAGTTGTTGGCATCATTTCTGTCTACATCCTGTTGTCCAGAATGGCTCACACAATGATATCTATCTGTAAAGAAGGCTAGAAAGGAATATTGACTTGGGGTGACCTTGTTCCCAGATCAACCAGGAGAGAAAAGATATTAGGGTGCCCCTGGCAATCTCTGCAGGGGCTACATGGTTTTAAAATTTCCCAGAGAATTGCACAGAGTGGGCATTAGGTAAATATCATGAGGAAAAGAGAAGAAAATTAAGGAGCCTCAGCAACTCCTTTTTTATATTCAACTCCTGATTATCTATAAATTGCCATAAATTGTATGCACTTCTCTTGTTCCTTTATATATTTCCCTCATGCCTTATTCCTATGGCTTTTGTTTTGTTTTACTACCCATTAGTAAATCAACCAAGTGTTTAAATCCTATGTAAGGTACTGTTGGAGAATCAAGAGACAATGTGTCCCCTTCCCAGATAAAAAGGCAAATGTCTCACCGTGCTTCTTTCGCACACATGAAGTGCAGTTTCCCAGCAAGACCCATGCTAAAATGTCACCACTTGCTACAATATGTGCAGTAACCTAAGAAGCAAAGCCAGTCCTGGCACTTTGGGAAGCATCACAGTACCATCAGCACAACCCTTTCCAGGGACATGGTGTCCTACTAACCGATGAGAACAGAAACATGTTCCCTGCAGCGAACCATTCTATGAAAATATGAATTCAAAAAATCCCACTCTGGGAAGGGGTGGGCTCATTCATTTTAGAAACAAATTCTTATTCTTCACAAAAGAATAAATGTCAGGCCCCATTCCATGTGAATTAGTTTATAAAAGTTGGACTTATATAAAGCTTTTTGCACTTGAAACTTTTTAAACTTTTACTTTATAAAGCAAATCTGTAAGAAAAAAAGAAGCCTGTTAAGTATTTTTGTTAAGGAAAACCGAACCATAACTCTGGAGATGTAGGATTCGATCTTTCCTCCTAGTAGCTGGACTGTCCTCACTGTTGAAAATGCCCCTGCTTCGTTGTTTGCCAACTGGGGACAGAGGATGTAATCGTCATCTTGTTCTTGAATGAAAATATCATGTGATTTGCCCTGAATTAACTTTCTCAAATATACCATTAAGCTGTAATGTGTATATTTTTGGTTCTTTGATTGACACACACATACTTAGAGCCTAAATGCTAATTAAGGGAGAAGGTATTTCACTGTCTGGGGAGCAGATATCTGAGGGTGGCCTTGGCTCTGGATGGTTTGGGCTTGGATGATGATGCCGAACATTCTCACTTGGCATCTTTGTGCTGGGAGTCCATACCTCCTTTGAAGTCTGAGCACAAATTCACAGGCTACCTGCTCATGTCTGGACTAGGGGACACTGCATGGAAGGGGTGAGGAGCCTGTGCGCTGGGGCCCTGCCCTTCCTCTGTCTCTCTATCATTTCAGTGTTCATCAGTATCTCCCCATGAACAGACAGAGCAAAGGCCCAACACTAGGAGCGAGACTTCAACTCTCTAGAAAATTACATTTCAACAAAAACACTGTGGAATTGTTTTGTGGGTTTTGCAGAGCCTGAGATACTTTTATGCTACAAGTCCCCAAATTTAAGGAAAAGAAAAAAGATCTGAGAATCACCTTGCTACAAGAGCTGATACCATTCTTGATTATAAGGAAATAAAAGAAAACAACAACACCTTTCATACTAAAAGTGGAAAGAAAAACAAAACTAAACTAAACAATCTGCAGTCATTCCCAGGCAGACATTTATTCATCCATTTATAAAAAAAAAAAAAAGAAAAAATGATTAAGTGCCTATAGTCTGTGGTCTTTAGAAGCAGTGGTTTAATTTCCTTCCTGTTTTTCAGCATTTGCAAGGGTAACCTTGTCGTATTTAACATCTGTTCTCTGGATTCTCCTGAGAGCTGTAATAGAATGCTGGGTCTCCTTGTCATTTTGTAAAACAAGTTATTTTGAAGGAAGAAGATTGAGGAGACTCCATATAAAATGCTATCACACCAGCATAGTTTTTATTTAAAATGCCAGACAGTACTCATTATTCCCAATTTGCAGAAGAGAAAACGGACAGCTAGCAGGTTTTGGTAGCAGGTTGAAGGGTGTGTCATAAGTGGTGAAAGGGCAGATCTCATTTCTGAGTCAGTGCTTCGTGCTATCCCATGTGGACAAGGCTACTCTCTTTGTTATTTCTAGTTATCTCTGGGAATCAGTGACAAACAGTGAAGTAGAAAAGAGAAACATTAAAAATTATCTTTGTTCCGAAAAGGTCCGTATGACTGCCAATTCAGCAAGATGTGTTACTTCCAAGCGTAGATGCAAGTTTACCTTTGAACTACCCGCTAATGACCATCCAGCTGCTCTGTAAGGGAAGTAGGTCCTTGGGAGCTCTTCCGGTAGAAGCTGTTTAAGTGTCATAGAACGTTACGACTATTAGAACTGGAAATGGAGATCCCCCTAACACCTTTATTTCAGAAATGAAACCACACCCACAGAGAGCAAGTGGCCCACCCCAGGCCCCACTGCCAAGCACTACACCAAGCCTCCTGTTCTGGGATTCCTTCTTACGCTTCCTGTTAAGCCATTGCCCTGCCGAAAGAAATACTGGTAGGCATGTCAATTAGATTTGCATTTCAGGCAAGTTTTTTACCTTTCCACTTTACATAATACTTCCAAAGATTCTTTAGTTAGCAGCTAAACAGTGCTGTAATTGTCATAATTCATGCGACAGATCTCTTCATCTTCTGCTTTTGGCTCTTTTTCTTTAAAATGCCTGTATTCATCGCAATACTGTTTTTAAAGAATCTGCTGAGAAGCATTGTGACACTGCATTTGTGCAAAATTAAAGGCCAGACTCTTGCTTTAGGAATGCAGTCCTGTTAGCCGAGCTCATTGCCCCCCCAAGCAAGGCTCGTCACTCTTCAGCACACACTGTGTTTTGTGGCATAGAGTCGGGTTGCCATGCCAGGCTCCCCATCACATATTGCAGCAAATCCCTCGTGCAGGGCAGAGTCTGTGAGCAAACCTGCCTCACCTGGCATGACAGATGAAAAGAGAGGCTTACAGCATTCTGGACTTAGAACAGTGCCTGGCACCTGTTTCCCAGTATATATTTTGCATTGAATAAATGAAGATTGAAACCTTGCCTTTGCAAGGTTTTGAATCTCTGAATTTGAGCCAATAGCATCTGAGCCCCCCCTGACTAAGCCATTAGTACTTGGTTTCTTTTCAAGTGCTAGATTCTCTTAGCGTGTCAAGGAATATTTTAGTCGCTTGGATACCACCATACTGTTAGGATGGTGAGCCCATATCACTGTCCTAATGATTCTGAGAGATTCAAAGCCATTTCTGCCCATCACCATGTGAGCCTATCTCTAAACTTCCTAGAATCAAGACAATCGCTGTGCCCACGCAAATTACTTCTCTTCTTGTCACCATGGCAACACACTTGCTCTCTTACCAACCCCACCCGTTTTGCAATCAGCTTAATAAGGCCTGAAAAACTTAAACAATTGAGATATCTTGCCTTAAAGCCAAGATCTTTATTAATTGATAGTGGCCAGAACTATGGGTTACTGTCTCACTGATACTGCTAGACATTTAGGACAAAATTACCGTGATTTATTTCTGCTACCTATGTTCAGCTCATCTCTTTCAAAAGTCAATCAGCCAGTCAATTGATCAATCAGGTGAAGAAATTGAACTATTTGAATACTCAACAGAAAAGTAATGCTTTGTCTACACCAGGATTTCTCAGTCTTGGCCAGTCGGCCTGGTTGTGTCGGGGGAGGGGTGAGCAAGGAAGCACCATGCCAGGGAAAGGGCAAAGTGCCTCTCTGCCTCTAGTTGGAACATGTTGTGTATTTGCTGCTGGCTAGTGGCCTCTCGCCCTGGACTCCCCCTCACAGACCTCTTCCATAACCTCGCTCAACTCAGTTATACCTCTTCTGGGGCCACTTAATTGGGCACTGGGAAGAGAGGTGGATCAAGACCTGGAGGCTCCTTGCAAGGTCAAGATCTTCAAGCCTTGAGCTGGGCTCTCACCATAGTTGGATAAAGGCAGACACAACTGGAGGGGCCCTACAAATTATGTCTGAGAGGTCAGAGGATCTGGTAGCAACTTTGCCACCTGCAGGTCTCCCAGCCCAGAACTGAAAGAGAAGGCTGTGCCCCCGAGCAGAAGCCACTGCCCTGATTAGACTTCCCCAGGAAAACGGGGCAAAGCACTCAGTGTTTTCTCTTTCTTACAAGATAAACTCCAAACCCCATATCCTGGTTCCCCAACTTCCTACCTCTCCCACTCATCTCTTCTCATCACCCTCTGTTTAGAATCCTCTGTCTTGGCTACAAGGAGTGGTATGTTGCTTTCTTAGGTTTCTTTTTTCCTTCCTTCCCTTCCCTTTCCCTCCCTTCCCTTCCCTCCCTTCTCTTCCCCCTCCCCTCCCCTCCCCTCCCCTCTCCTCCCTTTCCCTTTTCCTTTTCTTCCTTTTCTTCCTTTTCTTTCTTTCTTTTCTTTCTTTCTTTCTTTCTTTCTTTCTTCCTTCCTTCCTTCCTTCCTTCCTTCCTTCCTTCCTTCCTTTCTCTCTCTCTCTCCTTCCTTCCTTCCTTCCTTTCTTCCTTCCTTCCTTTCTTTTTTTTTCTGTGACTCTAGGCCTTTCTTCTCATAGTCCCATTGATCTGGAATGCTCTCCACTCTTCTCTTCCTATCTATGCTCAAAGACATCCTACATGCCTCCAAATAGGATGATAGATAAATGAATTTTAATATGTGGTAGTTGTGGTAGTATGCCACTCTTCTCCCCTTCAGGGTAAAGGCAGGTATCACCCCAGCTGTCAGGAGTGTTGGCCACTTAACCATTCAAAGCTGAGTCCCTCTGGTAGGATAGCTTTGGGTTGAAGGAATCTAGCTTTACCAAGGTCATATCTAATGATCAGTTCAGGCAGAATTACAGCGGCTTGGCCCCATTACCCCCTGGGAAGTAATATGGGAAGACTGTGAAGAGCCATCCTAGCTGAGAACTCCTCATTGGGTGGGCTGAGGTGCCTGCATCACAGCCCTGGCTCTCCCTCAGTCCTACATCCCTCACTCCCGCATGAGCCACCTACTGAGAATCCTCCCCAGTAGAACTCAAGCCTGCAAACCTCGATTTCAGAGTCTGCTTTCCAGGTAAGCCTATGACATGGCAAGTATAGGATGAAATAAAACATATCCATTAAAATTCTAGAATTATGTATTAGAGAACATTTGATGACATAAGAAACTGTTCAAGTTAATGAAGTAAATGCAAAAACAGGCAAAACTGTGTTCATTATATTCCTGTTTAGGGAAGAATATACATAAAAAAAGAGAGAATGAAATCAGGAAAGGGGAGAAAAGGGGAATTTTCAGAACAAATTCCTCCTAATAGAATAGTGTTCATTTCTGGAATTTTTTTCTGTTTTCTGTGTGTTTTAAACATTCTACAATGAGCAAGAAATTGTTAGAAAACCTAATGAATTCTTTTAATAATCAAATGAAGTAATGTTATCAAATAACTACCTGGAATACAACACACAAAAACAAGTCTTCTTAACCCACTTCTTAACCCACATTTGAGGACAAATGAAAAACTTCAGTGTCAACTGGTCTCTCTCTGTGCTGCCATTTCTCATCCCTTCCCCTCTCCTGGTCCATGGAGCTCACATCTTTCTTTTTATGCAAATCTGTCCCTATATGTACACATCTGTCATTACCCTTAACCACAGAGTGCTGTAAATATTTAAACTTATCTCTCATATTCCATTGAGACCTGAATGAATAAATGAGTGAATGAACTAGTGTTTGAAGTGGAGACTTGAAGAATTTGATTGGCATGGGGACAAAATACTGAAAGGGAGGGACAGGATGTAAAGAGAAGCATTGAAAGCCTAATTTGTGTTTTCAGATTGTGTCAGAAAAGGAGACTATGAAATGGGAAGTCTTCATCCTGCTCAGGCTTCTCTGCCCTATGGTTTGCAAGGAAACTTTGGAAAATGCTGACTTTGTCACTGTGGCTTTGAGGATTTCAAGATAAGCAACAGATTGGTTTCAGAAAGAAAATGATGAATGTTATTTTCAAATTTACAATGCCTTTTTTTTTTTTTACAAAAATCATTCTTTAAAAAATAAATAAAGCTAGTTCTTTTTTGAGTATTTTTGCATTTCTTCATGTTAAATTTTGGAAAGCTGCATTTGAAACTTTCTGGCAATATCTTCTGCTCCTTCTGTCTTCTCCCTTGAGTAGTTACTAAAAAGCACTGTCTTCTTTTTTCTTAATTGATGTAACATTTACTTACATAAAATTCGCCACTTTATTTTAAAGGGTGAGGTTCAATGAATATTGCCCTTTTACCCTGAGTTTTGCTTCTCTCTTAAAGTGGCAATTAGGTGGTCTTTGCAAAGGTACTAGGTGGTTCTGTTAAATTGACCTTACAATAATTGGGTAATTGATACCTTAATTCAAAGAACGAATTCCATTTTTCCTTGGCCTTCTATTACTAGAGAATGTGGATCAAATTTGTTAGTGGTATACAGAAAAATCTTCGTGGACCTCTCCCTGTGCATTCAGCTTTTCTCAGCTTCCTTCCTCATGTGCACTGTGAGCCCAAGACATACTCAAATATTTGTACTTCCTCCAGTGAACCATTCTCTCATGCTTTTGTGTATTTTTTTCTCTGCTTGGCAGATGCCTAAACACCTTTCTTTGAGACTAAGACCAGGCCTTAGGATACTTGTGAAGCTTTCTCCATCCTCCCAAAGGTGATTTGAGAGGCAGCACTCCTCCCCCTCCATTTCCTTCTCCTCTGCTGCCTTTGTTTTTCTCTTCTGTTCTTTTTATTATTATTAAAGATTTTATTTATCTGAGAGAGACAGCATGAGCAAGCAATGGAAGAGGGAGAGGGAGAAGCAGGCTTCCTGCTGAGCAGGGAGTTTGGAGTGGGGCTGGAGGTAGGGCTCCTGTGGGGCTCAATCCCAGGACTCTGGGATCATGATCTGAGCCAAAGGCAGTTGCTTAACAGACTGCGCCACAAGGTGCCCTCTTCCCTCTCTCTCTCCTGCTCTTTAGGTAACTTCACATGCCCTCAGTTTAACATTTTCCATATCTGTTTGCAACCTTCAATTCCATTGTAGTTTCCTAATAAGATTGTGAATGCTTTGAGCAAAGGAGCTGTTTACTTATCTTAATACTTACTTATTGTTCAATGACCTTGAAATATAGTAGATGCTCAAAAGCAGTTATTGATTGCCAAAAAAAAAGCTCTAATAATATTTAAGAATCTCTGGCAGACAGCTAAAGAACTTCGGTAGAGTGTGCCTTTGTGCACTTGTCATGTGTATGTCTACAGTTAGGACTGTACCTGATGGACAGGATTTGCCTTGAAGTCATGAGAGGAATAGGAAGCCAGAATGCTTACACCTCTGGAAATTTTCTGAAATTCCTTAGAGAAAGATGTAAACTATTAATTAGATACGTATCATGACAATATGTATTTTACAACATTGATAATCCTGAACGGTCATTCCAGCCTGTTATATTCTTATTTCTCTTGAGTTTCAACATTGAATTTGTATTTGTAACACCTGCTGTTGCTATCCCAGGTTAATAGACTATTTAGCATTTCATCATTGTCAAAATATGGGAATTCACACTCTACCCACTTCTAGTTATTTGATATGGATCTCTTCTGAGGGCTCTCCAGGAGTCATCTTGTGTTCTAGACTATATGACTGAGGCTGAGGGTTATCAAACCAGTATTTAAACTGCACATAGAGAGAGGTTATGATTATTGGAAACAGAAAGCAATAATGAAATGCGTGGAATTAGAGAGGGATCAGGAGAGAGACGAAGCAGGGAGGTGGATGAGGAAGAAACCCAATAAGACTATATAATTGTCCTCAGGTCCAAACCCCTTCTTTCCCCAATCTACCAAGTAGAACTTTCCCCACTCTAAGCTGCAGTGTGCACTGACCTCTCCAGTGAAACATGAAGATTGGGTTATCAGTGTTCCTGTGCATAATAGTCATCTGGGGGGGTTGTTTAAAATGTTGGATGCTTGAGAAAACATCATTATCTTGAAGACCTATCTGTACTCCCATGTTCACTGCAGCATTATTCATGATAACCTAGTTATGGAAAGCAATCTAAGTGTTCATCTATGGAAGAACAGATAAAACATGATATATACACACAGAAATATTATTTCCGCTTTTGAAAAGGAAATCCTGCCATTTCTGGCACAATGGATGAATCTGGAGGGCATTATGCTTTGTGAAATAAGCCAGACAAAGACAAATATTACATGGCATTATTTATATGAGGAATCAAAACAAATGGAAATCAAAGAAATAAAGTAGAATGGTGGTCGCCAGGGTCCAATCGGTGGGGGAAACAGAAAGATCAATGAAAGGATGCAAATTTTCAGTTATAAGATGAAAAATAAAATGATAGATTCCTGGCCGTCACCTCAATTTCTGATGTAGTTTCTCTGATGTGCATCTCAGGAAGTTGCTTTGTTAACAAGGCCCAGATGATTCTGTCAGAAGTGGTCTGGTCAGTGTTCCACACTTTGAGAAATAATACAGAACCATCTCTTAGCCTTATTATTATATTTGGATTTTTGCTAAAACAGCACTCATGTGTTAACTCATTTTTCATTGCCGATTGGCAGTTTGCTTTGGGCTCAGCGGGATGATCTTTTTCACTCATGTTGCCTGTTCACTCATGTTGCCTGGGCTCACTCAAAAAGCTCTCATCAGCCGGTGGCTCACCTGGAGCTCAGTGGTCACAGTTGGCCTCTGCACATGACTGGTGTTTGGCAGGCTATCAGCCAAAGGCACCTCATTTCTCCTCCATGTGGTCTGTAGCAGCCTAGCTTCAGCTTTCTCGTAGGGTGATCTCAAGATTCCCAACAGCAAGACAGGGCAAGCCCCAGGGTACAAGCATTTTTCAAGCCTCTGTTTATATCCTATTTTGTAAGGTGCCATTGGCCAAAGAAAGTCACATGGCCACATCTAGATTTGAGGGGAAGAGTAGTAAACTCCACCTCTTGATAAGAAGCCTGGCAAAGAAACACTGCAAAGGGCGGGAGAAATTACCAGGGCCATTGTTGTCAACCATCTGCCATGCTTGTATTTCAGCAATTAGTATGTTAAATAATGGTTACAGAAGCAAAGTTTATAAAGGATTTATATGTTAAAAATTTAAATTAATACAAATGCAACTCTGAGTTGCAAATAAAAGCCCTTCTACTGACTTGCATCCCCAAATAATTTTGAGTAAAAAATGAGGGATTGATATACAGCATGATGGGAATCGTCATAATCTCCGATAGACCTGTGGAAATTTGTAGTCCTTGTTAATATTATCTGCCATGAATGAATTGGTGGGAAAGAAAAGTCCCATATCTTTAGAAATCTTGGGAAAATTAGATAAGGGGAAACAGATGATGGTGATCTTTTGCTTTACTGCTTTTCTTTGGGGAGTAGATAACATAGTGGTAAAGATCATAGTATGTGCCCATGTAGGTCCCAATATCTACTCTGCCATTCTTGAACTGTTTACTTTGAGTAAATACATTCATTGACCTTTCCATCCTTAATGGGGCATGATAGGGTAAGATTTAAATAAAATAATGTATGCCACAGAGCTCACAGAGCACTGGCTGTCATGCCTGGCTTTCTTATCATTCCAGACAAAAATGTTGCCCACAGATCATTGCTCTTTTCATCCAACTGAGGATGGGCAGTTGCCTATCAAATCTACATTCATAAGACTCCATCACCCAAATAACTTCCAGATCTCCCAAATAACTTGAAGATTGGCTCAAGCCTTTTATTCCATGAGGATGGGAGAGAATGACTATGCCCTAAGTTGTTCCTGTTCTCCGGCAGGGACTTAGTGACTAATATCCACACTACACTGTGATATATGGGAAAAGATACTCTAGCCATTCACCAGGATGGCCTCTAATAATTCTTGTCTTATGATAGCCATGCTCTTATGTAACATTCCTCTCACACCAATAGGGCTGATCTGTGTAACCAAAATGGTAGAATAGAAATGAAGTGTGTCTTCTGAAGCTGAGACATAAACGCCCATACAGCTTCCACCTTACTTCTTGGATCATTTACTCTGGGGAAAGCCAGCTGCCTTGTCATGAGGTACTCTAGCAAACCTGTGGAGATTTCTACAGGTGAAGGACCTGAGGTCTCTTACTGACGGGAAGTACAAACCTGCCAGCATGTGAGTGGGCCAACTTGGAAATGGACATTCTGGCACCACTCCAGCCTTGAGAAGACTAAAGCCTCATGAGGGGCCTCAAGCCACAAGCATTCCACTAAGCTGCTCTCTGGTTTCTGATCCACAAAAACTGTGAGAGATAGTAAATGTTTGTTGTTGTACCAAGCCTCTAAGTTCCAGGGTGATTTGTTATGCAGCAATAGACAGCTAATGCAGCTGTTTGGATGTGGGGAGGGAGTGAAGGCATAGATGCATTGGCTTGATATAGAGAGAGAGATGGGAGAAAGATTGAGAAGTCAGGGGCTGAGGATTACCAAAGAGAGCTTCACAATGCTGCTTGCAGACACCGTCCTGGAGGCCATTTTTTGGAAGAGAAGCAGCAGAGTGTGCTGAGTACTTTGAAGTGCCTAGAGACCCCGCAGGGAATGGCACTAGGTAACTGGGAGGTCGTGCCTTTCCTCTTTATCATCTCGGCCATTAACTAGAGCAAAGCTCTTTGTGGGAAAAATGTAAATTGCTGAAAATGGAGTTGAACTTCCTCCATCTCTCTTTAACTAGAAATATAATTGCAACTCCTTGCACATTGCTATGATTTTTTTTTCTAATCCTGTCATGCTTTGTTGGCTCCCTGCTTTTCATCTTACTGTTTATTAAAATAGCCCACGTCGTCTTTGATGCTGAAAGCACAAGTATATGATTGGAGACTATTGCCAAATTACAATTCATTTTTATTTGATATTGAGGTGCTTGACTATTCATTTTTAACTTTCCTTTTTTTTTTTTTTTTTAACTTTGGAGTTGGAGAGTGGGAGTGGGGGGAAGGAGACCATAGGAAATGGCAAATGGCCAGTTGGAACCCTCTTCTGGGTTCACAGATCTGGCAGTTCTTGTCCATACATTATCACAAGCATTTCACACGTTCTTCTATGAGACTTAGCCCCTTTGTCCTTAACAAGTGGCCAGTAGAATGAGCCCGAATTCATGGAGCGATTGAAGATTTAGTCACAGGCTTATTTAACCCTTCAGAGCTATGAGTACACTGATTCGGATATGCTCCGACTTTCCAGTGAAATTGAGATGGGTACTCCCGTCTTCCAAATAAGGCAGTTTTACATTTAAGTTGACTCTACAACCAGTGGTGTGATGCCCAGGTGGACATACTCCCTGGATAGCTTCCAAAAATATCCTATATAAAGGGATTGTGCCTGAGAAATGTATTTTTTATGGTGGTTCTGTAACAAATTACCACAAACTTGGTTCCTTAAAACAACAGAAGTGTCTTCTTTTACAGCCCCCAAGTCCAGAAGTCCAAAATGGTTTCACTATGCCAAAATCTAGATGTTGGCCTGTGTACACTCTCTGACTGCTCTCGGGGGCAGTCTGTTCCTTGCCTCTTCCAGCTCTAGTGGCTGTGGCATTCCTTGGCCATATTACTCCATCTCTGTGCCCATGGTCACATTACTTTCTCCTCTTCTGTGTGTGTCAGAACTCCTCTGCCTTCCTCATTAAGGATACATGTGATTGCTTTTAGAGCATAAACCAAATAATCCAGGATAAGCTCCCAATGTCAAGATCCTTAACTTAATCATATTTGCAAGACTCTTTTTCCAAATAATGTTTTCAGGTTCCAGGGATTAGGATGTGATAGCTTTGAAGACCATTATTCAGGCTACTTCAAGGAGCTTCACATCATTTCATCCCCAGCCTTAAGTCTTTTTCTGTAGCACCTCTGTATTTTCTGCATTGCTGCTGTCATCCAGTTGGTAGTGAATCACCAGAAGGACAACTGGCCCCTGTCTTCTTTGAAAAACTGTAGGACCAAACACATTAGGTGGAAGAATTGTAGCAAGGAAGGCTCTGCTGAGAACTACCACCCCCAATTCTGTGCTTTCCTTTATAGAATCCTGCTCTGTTGACTGCCTTCCTTTGAAAGCTTCTCTAAGTTTTGACCTTGAAATACAGATTTGGTTACCTATTCAGAAATTGTCATCTCAGATGTTGCAGTCAAGACCTTGTCTGTCATTATTACCCACAAAGTTTTATTAATCCTGGAGAGAATTTATTGCTCTACTCCTGGTGTGGGCTCCCTGCCATGGGGTGTGGACCTGAGATGAAAACCACCTGATGTATGGCTGGAGGGTAATAGACTTCTCTCACAGATGGATAAGTCATTGTAGGCCCTTCCATCCAATAACTCTGAGCTAGGTTTGCACTTAGCCGGGGGGATGGGAGACTGGGAGTGAGGGAAGGAACCATTCTTCTCTCAAATGCTGCTTAGGCTTGCACGTACTACTTGGTAGTAGAGGGGAACCATGGCAGGGGTTGTGGGGGTGGTTGTTGCAGTGACTGCACACTTGGTCTCCAAGGAGGTAGTACATATGAGCTGTGAGCTAGGAATATAGTGCAGGGGCGTGCCCCAGATTTAG